>CAXKVI010000001.1:118528282-118757901 GCA_964058755.1 Campiglossa producta
CAAAAAATGACAGAAAACACTATCCATGCTCAAAGAGTACCAAAACAGGTTGGCAAAAAAATAGACTTCTTCATTTTATTGGGTGAGAATTTGCCAAACCGGCCACCCAAATTTGACAAAAATTCGTTCTTAATAATAGTTACATTTTTTGGTAGCATTCAACATTAAAAATACTTGACCAAAAGGATTTCGCAAAAAAAAATTTTTTGTTGTTAATATTAACACTTAAAGTTTTTTTGCCTTTTTTTAAAAATTGCTGTGGACGATCTACTTGTCGGATTTTATTAATTTTTTGTAGATTATTAGCGATTTTTTCAATATAAAATTTTAAATTTTAATTATTTTTTTATTTAATTGTTTATAAAAATAAAAAATAAAAAGTGTTCTTCACCTAATTTTGCTTCGAAAAAAAAACCACATATACTTTTTTGATTTTTTATTAATATTCCGTTGAAAAAAAAATGGCACTCAATTCGAAAGAAAGCTACACCCTTCGGAACACGACGTGCACATTTTCAATAGCCAACAATTAATAAAAGTATGAAACAAATAAATTAAAAATAGTTACCTACTAATTACTTTTTCCCAGAATATCCTCCGAGTCAAAGAAAAAAGCGAATGGGTGGAGGAGGGAATGCATAAGTTTTATTTTAATCCCGTTGTGTGGAATAATTATTTCTATGTAAATATTTTTTAGGTGCGATCTATCAATTTGTACTGAGTCAATGGACGAATTTTTCAAGGATATTAGTATGGAGCTCCCATTTCTTCTGCAACATGATTACATAGCAAAATCACAAGCATCCTTTTTTGACCAAATGAAAAAAAGAACGTACAGAGGGAGATTTCGTTGTATGTTTGGATTTTGCGGAGAATTACTCGTTTGTCATTCAGGATTCCGTTCAAGCCAATCATTGGTCAAATAAACAAGTGACAATTCATCCCAACTTAATTTATTACCGATACCAAGGAAAAACAAAGCATAACAGTTTAGTTATAATTTCAGAGGGTAATAAGCATGATTATGTTGCCGTACATCTATATAACAAAAAAATGATTCAGTATCTTATATTCATGGTAAGGACAATGTTCGAAAACTAAACTTTTTCTTGGATGGTGCGACATCACAATATAAAAATAAATATAATTTCATGAATATGGCATATCTGCAGCGGGAAACGTGCATTAAAATGCTATGGAATTTTTTTGCACCGCGCACGGTAAAGGAGTACGCGACGGTATTGGTGGAACAGTCAAAATAAACGCATATAGAACAAGTTTACAGCGACCAGTTAGTTCGCAAATCTCAACACCTCAAAACTTTTTTGACTGGGCAAAGAACTTTTTTAAAAAAATATCTTTTGATTTTTGCCCAACAAGTGAGTACGAAACGGAAAAGTTTGGCTTGGAGTGTCGTTTTAATAGAGTGTAGCATGCAACGTTTTGTAGAAAGCACAGTGTATGCAAAAAGTAGGAAGCGGGCGCACGTCTCTAATCCGGCTCTTGCTCGTCGGCTAACGGGGTGGTGTTCTTACTCCTACCCTTCGGTTTTCGCGTACTACTACAGAACAATTACTTTATTTAACGTGCTGAAGGAAAAAAAAAAAACAAAAAAAAATGAAAAGGGATACCTACGTTGGCTCAAAAATCTTGATGACGCTTGGGTTTCCGAACAGGATATGTTGCATGATGTTGTTGCAACCATTGCCCACCCTACCATGATGATTTCCAGAAAGAATCTAACAAAAACTGAAAATCCCTAATACTTGCCACACTTAGCTACTATCAGGCATGGGAACCATAAAATAAAAGTTTACTGAGTCATTTTAAAGTTTGACACTTTTTATTAAATAAACCATATACTACCCCAATTACTTTCTTCATTTAGATTTTATCTTATTTTTGAATCGTATAAATAGGATATACAATTTGAATTTAGGGAAAAATATCATATTGCAATATCAAAATTTGCCTTTGAAAGAAAATCTTAAATACAAACAAAAATTTCAGATTTATACTAACGATTCTAATTTCGTACAAGGATTTTATTTATTTAGTTGGTTAACTAACCGTTTATATACTAAAACAATATTATTATCTACCGACTTATGCGCTTTTGCTTATGACGTATTAAAATTGTAATCCAAGATTTTAACTCAATCGCATATTAACTAGGATATTTTAAGTATAATATTTAATTTTAGTTTTACTTTGCATTATTTCGAAGCGAGGAATAAAAATTACAAATGGGTTTTTTTTTTTTTTTTTTGTGTACTCTATCTAAGTTAGAAAATCGAAACGAAAGAGAAATGAATAATATGTACATTCATTCACTCATCACACTAATACCAAAGAAAATTTGTGAGAGAATAAACAAAAACAAAATCGACTTACCACTTCGGCTCCAACGATGAAAGATCTTTCAGCATGAAACCTGGAACAAGTAAATGTATGCTGGAAATCGAAAAATATTTCTAACACACCACAATTGTTGTTGCTTTTCGATTTTCAATAGATTTAATTTATATTAATTTCCCTTTCCTTTCAAGCATTTTGAATCACCTCCTTGCTTTAGTTATTAAGGGGTGGTTAAAACTTCATTAAATTATATCGCTTTGAAAAAAAATCGCATGCGATAAAAAAATTTATGTTAATTCTCGCAATGCTAATAATGCAAAACTTCACTAAACTATCAATTACCAATTTGCTTTTTAACAATTTAATTAATTTGATCTTCATGAAACACAAAATTAGTTAGATTTAGTTTATGTTATTGTTTTGTTTTTTCTTTTTTTTTTTAATCCATAAATATTTTTCTCTCTTTTCATTAAATAAATGTATATTAATGTGTGGACATAAGTATATATATATATACGTATGTATTTGAAATT
The DNA here is from genome assembly GCA_964058755.1 of Campiglossa producta. Taxonomy (NCBI): domain Eukaryota; kingdom Metazoa; phylum Arthropoda; class Insecta; order Diptera; family Tephritidae; genus Campiglossa; species Campiglossa producta. Next base: position 118,531,174 of record CAXKVI010000001.1, read on the forward strand.
ACGATTATCATTTAAGTATATACACAATAATTCAGAAAAAATGAGAAAAACTCACGAAAAATGTTTTTAGCTGTAGTTTTTTTTTCTTTTTTTTTAAATTATTCAAAACTATTTAGGCATGATATAGGCAAAACTTATTTCTATTTTATATTAATTTTTATACTATGTATAACTTTTTCTAAATGTCTTCACTACACAAATTCGAACACTAAATACTGGTTCTTCTGCCCACATGCTGCCTGAAGACAGAGATGAGGAAAATATTGCCAGGTTTGCAGTAAATCTTCTCCAGAAGATAATGATGAAGCTCGCTGAACTTTGGGAACTTTCCCCATTTTCATGATTTCCGAATTGGTTTTCGTAATTTAGAAATTTAAATGCCTCGCGTTTTCAGGGTATTTAAGATTCCGGAATTTCCTTATTAAAACGCGATTATTGTACAGATGTTTTCGATATTAAAAGATTAGCGTTTTTGCTAAATTAAAACTTCCGAACTAAAAGACGGTATTACATTTCTTAAAAACGTTTTAGGAAATTGAAGACTGGAAACCGGACGATCTTGACTGTCTGAAGTCAAAAATCAAAAAGCGAACGAAACAACGCCATTCTCTCTCAGCTTACCCGTCACATTCCGGAATTTTTATATTCTTCTTTGCATGATCATCGCTGATGGCGTGATTTTCTTAAAGATCAAAAAGTGATATAGGATAAATGTCAGTGTAATCAATCTAATTGTTTACATCAAATGTCTAATGTTCTAGCTTAGCAGAGGGCAGAACCGGAAGCTCGAATTTACGATATAACCGAAATTCGAAAAGTATACAAAGATAAATCTATTTATGATATGAAATGAACTAAAAAAAAAATTGTGGAATTTATTAACAAATGTCTCATTATACGTATGTATAAATATATATTTATATATATAGGTATTAGAGCGATAACCTATAATCAAATACGTCAAAATATACCATAATTTTATAACTATGACTCAAAGTATTAAATTTCCTATGATAGGGTATCCATTTAGGTATGGCTACTTTTTATAAAGAAATCTGAAAAATGTTAATTGGAAAGTTATTGCTTATTCAGTCCTCTATTAATAGAGGTTTCCCTGATAAGATACCACCAGTTTAAAATGGGGTATGAAAATGGAAATTTGGCTACAAGCGCCACTACATTTCCCCCCTGCCAAAATCAGGTTTGGGCGTAATGCACAAAAGCTGATACCCGCTTGTAGCTTAAACATGGGTATTAACTATTGCCGCAGATCTTTGGCGTGGTAATTGCCAATCCAACGACCCTGTAAGTCCTCTAGCTGGTAATAGGAGTTGCCAAGCTTCTTACGTATTCGAGCTTTAACAAATGACGGTGCTAATTTCGCATTATAGCCCTGTTCAAAATTACTTTGTTTGAAAATTCTTCTGTAAATTTTCTGATCCACGTCATATGAAACCACTCGGGAACGCAAGTTGTAAGACTGCTCGTTTCGGTTAAATTGTTTTTTCATGCATTCAGCTGCCTTTTTCCTAATTATGTCAATTGTGTCTTGCTGGTTGAAACTAACAGTGCGATCCTCCAACATCCGCAAGTTTCGTAACAAGCTATAGGTAGAACCGTTTGTTACCATATGCTGACCAAATGCCATGAAATAAGGAGAAGTACCTATGGCTGAATGTATTGCAGAACGTAGGGCACAACAAATACTACTAAGATACTGATCCCAGTTTTTCTGGTCACTGTCGACGTATGACTTGATAGCTGAAATTACCGATCTGTTCACTCGCTCTGAAGCATTTGCTTGTGGTGAGTGTACAGCTGTGTAAATGTGGTTTACGCCGTATTTTTGTAGCAAACTGTTAAAGCCGTGTGACTTAAACTGTGTTCCATTGTCTGAAACAATCGACTCTGGCACATCGAATATTTCTTCTTCCAGATATTTACAACCAACATCGGCAGAAAACTTTTTAACCGGCTTTAAGAAAACGAATTTAGAAAAGTGGTCTAAGACCACGAAAATTCCAATATTTCCCGATCTAGAGCGCGGATAGGGACCTAAAAAATCAACATATAATTTTTGAAAAGTTCGTTGTGAATCGGTAGTTTTACCCATGGGTGGTCTTAGCACGTAATTTGGCTGTTTCGTACATTTGCATTTCTTGCACGCATTTATGTACGTTTTGACATCATTAACTAGTCCTGGCCAATAATAATATCGCCGTAATTTTTCCACGGTTTTATTAATGCCGCAATGAGAAGATAAATGAGCATCATGCGCTTTATATAAAATATCAGGAATTAAACCCTTAGGTATCCACAATTTCCATACCATATCATCGTGCAATTGCTCTCCGGTTGAATGCTCAGTCCGTCTCTAAACATATTCGTCAATCACTTTTACATCCGGTAACTTTTCACTATTTTTAAGAACTCTTTCCTTTAGCTCAATGTAGTCGTCTGCCTTAAAATATGAAGAGCTTAAGTCAACAAAAACCGCAGCTTCCAGAGACGACAGATCCTCAGTGTTCACTCTGGATAGCGCATCTGGTACCACATTTTGACTACCACGTCTGTGCTCAATTTTAAAGGAGTATCCTTGAAGCTTTAGAGCCCAACGCGCTAGTCGCGTACTCAAATCTGTTTGAGACATAAGCCATTTTAAGGATGCATGATCCGTAATAATAGTAAACTCGTGTCCTTCAATGTAAGGGCGAAACTTGTTTACACTGAGCATCGCTGCCAGACATTCTTGCTCTGTTACCGAGTATTTCCTTTGCGCATTGTTCAATTTCTTGGACATGAACGCGACAGGGTATTCTTCGCCATCCCCATTCTTTTGGACTAGCACACTTCCTACGCCGGTCGAGCTAGCATCACAATGAATATAGAACGGTTTATTAAAGTCGGGACTATGAAGAACGGGAGCAGGGCTCAATATAGACTTTAATTCAACAAATGCCTTTTGAGCCTCATAGGACCAAGTAAATTTTCGGTTGGTCTTCAATAAATCAGTAAGGGGAGTCGTGACCGCTGCGTAATTCTTAACAAACTTTTGATACCACCCTGACATGCCCAAAAATCGTCTGACTTGTTTAACAGATCTCGGGATTGGAAAATCTGTGATGGCAGCTACTTTCTCAGGATCGGTTCTTATGATCCCTTTTCCTACAATATGACCTAAATTACGTACTTCCCTAAGGCAAAAGTGACTTTTTTCTATATTGATAGTTAACCCTGCTTCTTTGATATGCCGAGCAACTATACGAAGCACTTCCAAGTGCTTTTCGAAGCTTTCAGAAATGATGAGAAGGTCATCCAAATACACAAATACCTCGCTCCGAAGATAGCATGGTATGACTTTGTCCATCAACCGGGACATTGTTTGCGGAGCATTGCAGAGGCCGAATGGCATTACTTTGTAATGGTATAACGGTCTACCTTGCACGGTAAAGGCTGTTTTGTCCCTAGACTTTGGATCTAAAGGGATTTGCCAAAAGGCATCCTTTAAATCTAAACTCGTTATAAACTCAGCCTTAGGTAGCCTGCTTAAAATACCCTCAATGTTAGGCAACGGATACGCGTCTTTCATTGTGACGCTATTTACCTTCCTACTATCCAAGCACAATCGAACTTTACCTGGCTTCCTTACAATTATTATTATATCTAATTCAATCATCCTTTCCAGCTCTGCATAGACTAGCTTTTCTATAGCAGGCGATATTGGAAAGTGCCGCTGTTTAATGGGTTTAGCATCCTTTACGTCTATAACATGCGATAAGACATGCGTTTTACCAAGACCAAGTTTAGCGAAAGAAGGAAATGATTGTATAACTTTTTCTAAATCATGCTTTTGATTTTCTGTCAAAATGTGTTTTTCCAATAGCTCTTCATCGGAAACCTGATTAATTTCGCTTAAATGAAAAGATACAAGTTCGAATAATTTCCAAAAATCTATACCCAAGTATAAATCTTGTGACAAGCTTGGAATAATAAAAATTGTAATTGATTTTGATACGCCTCGAAAGGTAGTTTGGGCTTTTATGCTCCCTACGACTTTCTGCGACTTCCCGTCAGCAGTTTTAACAAAGGATGTAAAAGTTTGAATCGGGACGTTTTCTTCCAAAATCTTTGTTGCAAGTTTGGATCCAACACAACTGACAGAAGCGCCTGTGTCTAGCAAACCGGAAACAGTTTTGCCAAATAACTGCACCTCCGCATATGGTCGTATGTCATTTGTCCTATCAAAGACTGAACTCAAAAGTAGTTTTCGGTTATTGCGAACATTTTTCCAAAAAGTTTCTTGGTTTAGTTACTATTCTGTTTTCCGAAAAATCATTAAAAATTCGTTTACGTGCTAGGTCATATTCCTTCACACGAACATGAAAAGGTTTGTTCGGGTTAGGTGAACAAAATGTGTCGTTTGAGATGAGTGAAGGTATTGAAGGAAAAATAGGAATCAATCCGTGTTTGTTCCTTGATGTTTCAAAGCTTTCGATGGGGTCTGTCTGCGTGCACTTTTCAGCGCACTCGCTTGGCCGTTTTTTGAAGAGTTACAACGCGGACAATTCGGCTTATACACATCAGTGGCTCCGCAACCGTAGCAGAAAACCCTACGCTCGCTAACACAATCTTGATATCGGTGTCCGTTCCTCTTACAATTCCAGCAAACTAAAGCTATTTCGTCAATATCCTCAACTTCGCTTACATCATCGTCGGTAACAAGATCAAAATTGGCCTGCACCTCAGAAACGCGCTTACGAATTGGCGATGATTTACTATAGGTTTGCCGACTTTGCATGTCTTGCAGGAAAAATTCACGTTTCCGGCAGATATCACGCAAATGAGCAATGGAATAAACTTGAATATTTAAAATTTCATATTGTATTTCCGGTAAGAGGTTCCTCTTAATGATCTCAACAAGAGTACTTTCTGAGAGTGGTTGGGTTAACCGATCAGTCACTTGAACTATGGAGTCATAAAAACAATCAAAACTTTCATTTGCTTTTTGTTTTCTGTCACGAATCTTCTCTCGGTAGTCTACATCAGTCCTAGTATCCTTATACTGACGTCTAAGGGCCTCACATAAACCAGACCAACGAACTTCCGACACAGATTTGTGGTACCTCCAACACCAATCGCTAGCTTTAGAGTCGAACAGCAAACTTGCCTAATGTCTGATTAGTAAGAGCTTCAACTCGATAAATAAAGTTTTCAACTGGCATGCCATCACTCGCACCCGTGAAGCGCAACTTCCAGTTGGTAATGATGTGTCCGACCTTATCAGGCCTAAAAGATAATTCATTACTTGCTTGCCTTGTAATATTTCTATTAGGCATATGGTCAAAAGCTGAAGCAGCTGTATTTGGTACGCCTGCGGGCGGAAGTCCAAGTAACTGCTCGAAAGTTTGTTGTTCCACGTTTGACAAGGTATTCAAGTTAGATGGTAGTGGTGGTTGCGGCTGTTGTGGAAACTGCAAGCTTAACCGCCTAAAACCTGCTTCAATTTCTGCTTCAATTCTGCTATTAATCGAATTATCGAGACTCTGCATTATTGCAGCCTGCTGAGCACCAACGGCAGCGGTAACCATATTGCTTATGTCATCCGCTCGCGCAGGTGTAACAACAGGTCCTTGATCATCCTGCCCAGGTATACTCATAGAGTGTTGCATACTCTGCCCAGTCTTAATACCGTTGTCCTCAGACTTCGATTTTTCTCGAGAACGAGTATCGTAACGATGTGGAGTATTTGTTGTAGAACCAAAAGATTTATCTGACACAACCCTAGTATGGCATATTGGATTGGATTGTTTTTCAAATATTTAGATAGACACGTTTTGTGAAAAGCATGATCGCACTTAGTCTTATGCAATATTGCGGGATTTCTACTAAAATTGTGACATATTCCACAGCGCCATCCATTTTCATCGGACTTGGTTAAGTCTTCGTTACTATGAATAAGGGCCATGTTGCAATGTCTCAAGGTAAGATATATAAAAACGAAAATCGAAAGGTACTAGTCCTTACTTAAGTTGCAGCAAAGGTTGCTAGGAAAATAAGGAAAGATAAAAAAAAATCCAGAGAGTGTAAAGGTGATTTTCGACCTTTACCCAAGGCAAGATTTTTCAAAAAAAATTAATCCCGAAAAGATGATACATATATAGTACATACGTGTGTAACTAGCGATAATCTAATTTGTTTAAGATAAGATACGATAAATATAAAAAATAAAATTCTGGTTCCCAGTTAATTTTCCTGATAGAAGTAAATCGTGGTCAAAACCCATTCGTATCCTTCAGCGATATCTCAAGATAAAAAGCGAAAAACCATCCGACCCCAATGGTATTGCCGTCGGTTAGATTATAAAAATAAAATCTACTACCGAACGTTTAGAAAGTTGTGGGATTATACGATCACGTTTAGTATGCATTAGTTAGATATTACATCAATATAATTAACTACCTACATTTCTAAATGAATGCTAAAAATAGTCATATAAATCGCCAAAAAAATTTGATTCTTATCTTTGGTTAAAGATTATCAAAGAAAATTCCTTGCAATTCACAAAGAAATAGGGAAATGATAAAGCTACATCCACACTCATTTGTCCGTCATGGTCCGATATTAAATATTTTAAAAAAATCGCAATTCCAATTAACAAGCAAATTAGTGCTGCTATGCGTATGAGCAACGAATGTACTGGCTAACAATCGAAGTCGAAGCTGTCACAATTCCAGCGAGCATCACGATGCTGTACGGCGGGTATAATTGGAAAAAAATAATGGTGAGAAATGTTATAGTCGAGAAAGGAAAACTACTTAGAACTTTTGGTTTTACCTTTATCGAAATTGAAATTAAAGATAATTAATGGGATCTACACAGACAAACAATGAAAATAAATTGCAATGTATGCTGGCTTGTTAAAGTGCAAGCCTCTCTATACAACCAAAAGAACTGTTGCTGTATAGGCCCCACGTTGGGCGCCAAAAATAATTATTATCTGTAGCATGCAACGTTTTGTAGAAAGCACAGTGTATGCAAAAAGTAGGAAGCGGGCGCACGTCTCTAATCCGGCTCTTGCTCGTCGGCTAACGGGGTGGTGTTCTTACTCCTACCCTTCGGTTTTCGCGTACTATTACAGAACAATTACTTTATTTAACGTGCTGGAGGGAAAAAAAAAAACAAAAAAAAAATGAAAAGGGATACCTACGTTGGCTCAAAAATCTTGATGACGCTTGGGTTTCCGAACAGGATATGTTGCATGATGTTGTTGCAACCATTGCCTACCCTACCATGATGATTTCCAGAAAGAATCCAACAAAAACTGAAAATCCCGAATACTTGCCATACTTAGCTACTATCAGGCATGGGAACCATAAAACAAAAGTTTACTGAGTCATTTTAAAGTTTGACACTTTTTATTAAATAAACCATATACTACTTCCTAATTACTTTCTTCATTTAGATTTTATCTTATTTTTGAATCGTATAAATAGGATATACAATTTGAATTTAGTGAAAATTATCAAAATTTGCCTTTGAAAGAAAATCTTAAATACAAACAAAAATTTCAGATTTATACTAACGATTCTAATTTCGTACAAGGAATTTATTTATTTAGTTGGTTAACTAACCGTTTATATACTAAAACAATATTATTATCAACCGACTTATGCGCTTTTGCTTATGACGTATTAAAATTGTAATCCAAGATTTTAACTCAATCGCATATTAACTAGGATATTTTAAGTATAATATTTAAATTTAGTTTTACTTTGCATTATTTCGAAGCGAGGAATAAAAATTACAAATGGGTTTTTTTTTTTTTTTGTGTACCAACCCGGCAACCCTAACTTTATCTAAGTTAGAAAAACGAAACGAAAGAGAAATGAATAATATGTCACTCATCACACTAATACCAAAGAAAATTTGTGAGAGAATAAACAAAAACAAAATCGACTTACCACTTCGGCTCCAACGATGAAAGATCTTTCAGCATGAAACCTGGAACAAGTAAATGTATGCTGGAAATCGAAAAATATTTCTAACACACCACAATTGTTGTTGCTTTTCGATTTTCAATAGATTTAATTTATATTAATTTCCCTTTCCTTTCAAGCATTTTGAATCACCTCTTTGCTTTAGTTATTAAGGTGTGGTTAAAACTTCATTAAATTATATAGCTTTGAAAAAAAATCGCATGCGATAAAAAAATTTATGTCAATTCTCGCAATGCTAATAATGCAAAACTTCACTAAACTATCAATTGCCAATTTGCTTTTTAACAATTTAATTAATTTGATCTTCATGAAACAAAAAATTAGTTAGATTTAGTTTATGTTATTGTTTTGTTTTTTCTTTTTTTTTTAATCCATAAATATTTTTCTCTCTTTTCATTAAATAAATGTATACTAATGTGTGGACATAAGTATATATATATATACGTATGTATTTGAAATTACGATTATCATTTAAGTATATACACAATAATTCAGAAAAAATGAGAAAAACTCACGAAAAATGTCTTTAGCTGTAGTTTTTTTTTCTTTTTTTTTCAAATCTTTTGAAACCCAAAGTTTTTTTTTTCTTTTTTTTTAAATTATTCAAAACTATTTAGGCATGATATAGGCAAAACTTATTTCTATTTTATATTAATTTTTATACTATGTATAACTTTTTCTAAATGTCTTCACTACACAAATTCGAACACTAAATACTGGTTCTTCTGCCCACATGCTGCCTGAAGACAGAGATAAGGAAAATATTGCCACGTTTGCAGTAAATCTTCTCCAGAAGATAATGATGAAGCTCGCTGAACTTTGGGAACTTTCCCCATTTTCATGATTTCCGAATTGGTTTTCGTAATTTAGAAATTTAAATGCCTCGCGTTTTCAGGGTATTTAAGATTCCGGAATTTCCTTATTAAAACGCGATTATTGTACAGATGTTTTCGATATTAAAAGATTAGCGTTTTTGCTAAATTAAAACTTCCGAACTAAAAGGCGGTATTACATTTCGTGGGGTGACAGGTAAAACTCATTAAGTACAGTTTTTGGAAAAACCCCGTTTTTTGCATATATCACATTATTTTTCACTGGCCTTTTTGAAAAATGATTTAATATTTGCCCAACTTAGAGCAGGCGGGCTTTGCAAAAATTAAAATATCATTATCTAAAAATTTGTATAAAACTTGGACAGGTAAAACTCATTACCGTATTTAATGAAAAAAATATGCGTGTATAATTTAACTATTTATGTTGGAGATGTGGAAGAAGCGCATTGCTTCACGTGGAACGAACTCCAAGGCAAACGTGGAAGCAGCGAAATAGGCTCAATCTTGTATAAGTTTCTTCTAAGTCTGCCTGCCACGGTAAAGGAAATATTTTTATTTTGCGATACTTGTGGTGGCCAAAATCGAAATCAGCAAGTAGCTGCAGTATTACTACACGTCTTACATGTTGCCAGTAATTTAGTAAAAATTGAACTTAAGCGTCTAGAATCAGGACATACATATATGGAGTGTGACTCTATACATTCAGCAATAGAGGTCACTAAACGGCATAAAACTGCATTTTGCATGAATGATTGGGCTGAAATTTTCAAATCTGCTAGAAGAAAGCGAACAAATAAGTATCAAGTACATATGCTTACGTATAATGATTTTACAATTTACACGAATTGGCATTAGCAACAATAAAAAACCGTAACAAGGATAAAGAGGGCTGAAAAATAAATGCATAAAAGTGGAAAAGTCCAAACCTGACACCATATATTACAGATATGATCACACTAGTGACTACAAAGAAATAAATATCAGTGCAGGGAGAGGTCGACCTCGAACGGGTTCTGCTAATCTGAGCCCTGCGATGCTTCCGATATCTGCAGCAAAAAAAGCAGATCTTATAAAACTTTGCAATGCCGGACAAATACCAGAGGAAATGGTGCCATGGTATAAGAACTAGCCATCAACAACATTTACCGGAAGGGAATCTTTGCCTTTATTCGAAAGAAGCGATAACGAATCAGATGAAAATAAATTGTGCACATGTATTTACATTAATAAAGGGAATTCTGAATGCTTAAGTTGTTTATTTTTTAATTTTTTACAAAGCTATAACAAATTTTTGGACAGGGAAAAGTCACTAAATACAGTTTTGTCAATAACGAAGATTATGGCTGAGTTCTAAAAAAAATAAGCTTGCAGCCGTATTGTCACCTCTCTAGATTTAACTACATGAAACTTTAAAGATATTAGAGCGTCTGGTTGAATTTTGACGTTAAAAAGTGTTTAAAACCTTAATATCTCAAATTCTTTGTTAGTGTACTTAATGAGTTTTACCTGTCACCCCACGATTTCTTAAAAACGTTTTAGGAAATTGAAGACCGGAAACCGGACGATCTTGACTGTCTGAAGTCAAAAATCAAAAAGCGAACGAACCAACGCCATTCTCTCTCAGCTTACCCGTCACATTCCGGAATTTTTATATTTATTTATTTATTTACAAGTTAGGTACTTAAGTGTAAAACTTAGATCTAACAATTAGCCGTTTGCATGATGTTGTTGTTGTAATGATCATCGCTGATGGCGTGATTTTCTTAAAGATCAAAAAGTGATATAGGATAAATGTCAGTGTAATCAATCTAATTGTTTACAGCAAATGTCTAATGTTCTAGCTTAGCAGAGGGCAGAACCGGAAGCTCGAATTTACGATATAACCGAAATTCGAAAAGTATACAAAGATAAATCTATTTATGATATGAAATGAACTAAAAAAAATTGTGGAATTTATTAACAAATGTCTCAGTATACGTATGTATAAATATATATTTATATATATAGGTATTAGAGCGATAACCTATAATCTAATACGTCAAAATATACCATAATTTTATAACTATGACTCAAAGTATTAAATTTCCTATGATAGGGTATCCATTTAGGTATGGCTAATTTTTATTAAGAAATCTGAAAAATGTTAATTGGAAAGTTATTGCTTATTCAGTCCTCTATTATAGAGGTTTCCCTGATAACATACCACCAGTTTAAACTGTAATTTGGCTACAAGCGCCACTACAAGAGCAATTGCGATTCCAAACAGTCGAAAGTATCATTCATTTCAAAAATACCTTGTATGTAAAATAATTTCAAACGATGAACAAAGCAAACTGCATAAATTTGAGGAAGAGTAACTATATTTGCTTATTTGTTGTCCTATTGAAAGATAAATGTATGTGCTGTAAGCATAAAGCGCACTAAGGGCGCTTGAAAATATGCACGTCGTGTTCCGAAGTGTGTAACTTTCTTTCGAATTGAGTGCCATTTTTTTTTTTTCAACGGAATATTAATAAAAAATCAATAAAGTATATGTGGTTTTTTTTCGAAGCAAAATTAGGTGAAGAACACTTTTTATTTTTTTATAAACAATTAAATAAAAAAATAATTAAAATTTAAAATTTTAGATTGAAAAAAATCACTAATAATCTACATTTAATAACATTTTCAATGCTGAAAAAATTAACAAAATCCGACAAGTAGATCGTCCACAGCAATTTTTTTTAAAAAAAAAGCAAAAAAAACTTTAAGTGTAATATAAACAACAAAAAATTTTTTTTCGCGAAATCCTTTTGGTCAAGTATTTTTAATGTTGAATGCTACCAAAAAATTTAACTATTATTAAAAACCGAATTTTTATCAAATTTGGGTGGCCGGTTTGGCAAATTCTCACCCTATTTCAAAATTTGTTCTAAGTAAAGCTTTTTCACTGACGTAAAAACGGCATCGGAAGTATATTGGTACTAGGCTATTTCTAATACTATGTCGTTAGGCCATTTTACCGTGTCGATGGTATCATGAATGCTTCGATATTTTACAAAGTATCATGTTGTACTACGCTTCCGAACAAATACCGATAATGAGAGTATTCGCTTACTGCAATGGCTCTCGTAGGACTCAGATCTCAATTCTATTGGGAATTTAGGGGGAATTGTGAGGTGAGACCTCTTTAAAATACTAAAGACAAGCAATTAAGTGGATCTATGGCGAAAACTACTAACGATTTGGCAATAAATTCGGAAAAAAGCAGCGAGAACGGCTTGTCGAAACCCGTTAGGTGTTCCCCTGTAATCCAGAACCGAGGCTCAAATTTTAATTATAATTAATTAATTATTAATAAGCATTTACCGTTTCGTAACCTTGTTTTAAGTGAAAAAGCTTTCCTTAGAACAAAATTTGAAATAAAATGAAGAAAAATCTATTTTTTTGCCAACCTGATTTGGTACCCTTTGAGCATGGATAGTTTTTTCTGTACTTTTTTGATATAAAGGTAAATATTTTTATTGTTGTTGAGAGTACGTGAGTAGAACTAAAAACGTGTATAAAATTTTTAACCAATAGTGAAATAATATTCAATATATGATCGATGATATGCATATGAGGGCTAAGAGTCTTTTTTTTCACCACTGTGTATTAAACAATTTGTTCATATTTCAGAATATCTCCAAAACAAGCTGAGATATTTAAATTTATCACATTGATTATGCAAGCACTCGTTAATACCTTTCATTTGATACCCATATTGTACTAACACATTTTTATTATTTTATTTGTAGAAGTTATTTACATATATGTGCAATTAAACTTCAAGTCACCGTAACTTTGTTTACTAATATTTTTTTTACTTCAAAGATAACAAGTGTATGGTTTGCTGAGACGTTTATTATTATGAAGAGAAAAGTTTTATATAGGGGGGTTGAAATCGAGTTACGCGGTCTAACTCGGGTTGGGGTCTGTTTTGAGTAAAAGGACATTCAGGAGATATGTAGTACTAAAAAATGCCTATTCAACGATATATCAAACTTTGCAATCGGATTATAAATAAAAAAAGTTGTGAATAAAAATCGATTTTGGCTGTTTTTAGGACTCTCGCAGGATGAAAATTTTTATCATCCCTAATTCGCCGCAGGGTCATCTTTCATCCTAGGGGGGGTAATAGCAAACTTTTTTTTTTGTATGGGCACCGACCCGGTCTAGTGTACATGTGGATTAATAATGTTAATGCAAAAATATTGTAGCATTTAGTTGCGTTTGGTGTCAGAATTTGTATGGAAAATGACAAAATAAATCCCGCGTTTTGGGCTTAATGAACAGGCTATAATGGCGCGGGAATTACATTTTCACAAAGTATTTTTTTTTTCAATTCAATTGAAATGTAATCAATTCCTCTTCTTTTCATGAAAGGAATTGATTATAATTTTCAATTACTTAGGCCCAATTTCACAGTGCCAGGTTAACTTACGTTCCACAGATTTTCAATTTTCATATTGAGTTAACCAAAGTTTAACTGCCCAACGGTGGTGGTTTAACCTCTGGTCAGATATCATAAGACCGTCTACCAACAATTTATATAGATAGAATTCAGTTAAATAACTTAAATAAAATTGCGAATCCATTGTTAACTGTGGAACTTAAGTTAACCTGCCACTGTGAAATTGGGTCTTACGAATGTAATTGTAATCGTAATGGAATTGATTTTACCCAGCTCTGCTAACATACATAGTAGCTTAAATTAACATCATTCGGGCCGTTTTCTCAAGCAAACTTTAAAATTTTAATAAAAATAAATTTTTATAAAATTTTCTGTTTATTTCCGCAGATGATGAGAAAATGGCTCTGAGAGTAATTATAAGAAAAAATTACATAATAATTTAACTAATGACACAAATTACACTGTGCTACCACGGTTGCCGTTTGCCTAAAATTTTGCTTGCCAAAATTCGTACCAAACCGAAAAAACGTATAACATTTCCCAACCTAAATCAAAAACCGTCACAACTCAAAATTTTTCCAGGCCACTTTCTTAGCATAGATCGCTCAATAAAAATAAATACAGCCAGTACATGAAATTTTTTTCTTGTTGACTATTATCGTTAAACTCTAAAAAAGCCATATATATAATACTTCTATCTTGCGCCTATCCTATCTTCTCAATGTGCAAAAAGTCTGGCCAACATTATTACACGAACTGTAGCAGCGTGTTGAAAAAATACTCGCAAAGGGTACCGCAGGGGTCACTATCTCCTTTATAGAGCGAGATCCCAGAGCCTAAAAGCGTCACTTATTTTATAATGGATGAAACCAATACCGATCGATAGTCCTCCCCGAATCTAGAAAGAATGCACAACTCAAAATTTTTCCAGGCCACTTTCTTAGCATAGATCGCTCAATAAAAATAAATACAGCCAGTACATGAAATTTTTTTCTTGTTGACTATTATCGTTAAACTCTAAAAAAGCCATATATATAATACTTTTATCTTGCGCCTATCCTATCTTCTCAATGTGCAAAAACTCTGGCCAACATTATTACACGAACTGTAGCAGCGTGTTGAAAAAATACTCGCAAAGGGTACCGCAGGGGTCACTATCTCCTTTATAGAGCGAGATCCCAAAGCCTAAAAGCGTCACTTATTTTATAATGGATGAAACCAATACCGATCGATAGTCCTCCCCGAATCTAGAAAGAATGTGAAAATTTTAAAGCTGTACCTATGACAAGGGCCTAGAAATCGGGGGTCAAAGTCGCCAAAAAATTACCCTAACTTCACTTATTTTATAATGGATGATTTTCACATATTTGACGTAGATTATCACCCCGCGTCAGTATCAAGTGTTGTTAGACCCGTACCAGTGACAAGGCTCCAGCCAGACACCCCCAGTTCGCGGATTTTCCTATAGAAATTTTTTCTGTTTTACCAATTTCACCATTTGGGCCACTTTGGCTGCTTTTAACTACCCAATATTTTCCCATTTTTTGTAGAACACTACCCTAAAGTAGTATCAGGAATTCTTAGACTTCGTCCCATGGCAAAAACTTCAGCCAGACACCTCAAAACTCGGGAAATTTCACTAATTTTTAGTGCGCTTTCACATGTTTAGGCGGATTTGACCAACTTTGGCCTCTTTTAAATAACAGATCTTTACACATGTCTCGTAAAATAGGTACTTTTTGACTTCGCCACATGTCAAAAACTTCAGCCAGACACCTCAAAACTGAGGAATTTTTATAATTCTTACTGCACTTTCACATGTTTAAGCGAATTTGTCCAACTTTGACTGTTTTTGAAAGGCAGATCTTTGCACATGTGTCGTGGAACACTATCTCCAAGTAGTATCAGGCATTTTTATACTTCATCCCATGGAAAAAACTTCAGCCAGACACCTCAAGCCTGAGGAATTTTCATAGTTCTTACTGCTTTTTCACATGTTTAATCGGGTTGGTCCACCTTCGGCTGCCTTTAAAGAGCAGATCTTTTCACATGTGTCATAGAAGACCCCTTAAAGAAGGATCGGCTATTATTATACTTCGCCTCATGTCAAAAACTACAGTCAGACACCTCAAAACTGAGGAATTTTCATAATTATTACTGCGATTTCACAGGTTTAAGCGAGTTGGTCCAACTTTTGCTGTTCGTAAAGGGCATATCTTATCTATATATAATGGAGTGTATTGGGGTGTGGTTGCTGTGTGACCTTGCCCAATCCCGACTCTTGCGTCCTCGTTCGTACACTCTGGGCAACGTGAGCTATTCTAGGCTCGCGGTAGAAAGAGAGGGAGCCTCGGTGGGGCCACTCTGACATACTTGGTTTAAGAGCTCACCGAGGTCTTTTGCGCAGCGTCTGTTCACCATGAGGTGCGGCTGCAAGCGGGCGTCTGTCTTGAAGCAAGCGGCTCGCTATATAAATGTGTAAAAATATTTTCAAAACCCCGAAACGGGTTGTGCGCTGGGTTTGGGACCCGCCACGTAAAAAATCTAGTCCAATGAAAAAATCGAAAAAGCCTCGGATGAGAACCCCCTTTAATGTTGACGACCCGGCAAAACGAAGTAAGGACAATGAGAAGGATATTAGGGCATGTACGTGGAATGTCCGGACCCTTTCTAGGGAGCGTACCGCTGCCCGACTGGTTGATGTCCTCGCGAGCGCAAAGACTGACATCACCGCCCTGCAGGAAATTCGATGGACGGGGCAAGGAAAGACGGCCATCGGTCCTTGTGACGTATACTACAGCGGCCAGACACGCGGCAAAGCGCGTGGTGTAGGATTTGTGGTGGGAAAGAGACTTCGCCGCCAAGTACTAGCGTTCACTCCTGTGGTCGAGCGTCTCGCTGCGATCCGCATCAAGGCGAGGTTTTTCAACATAACATTTATCTGCGCCTATGCGCCGACTGAGGAGACGGACGACGCAGAGAAGGACTCCTTCTACGATAAACTTGAACAAGCCTATAATCGCTGCCCCCTGTATGATATCAAAATCGTGCTCGGCGACTTTAATGCCAAGGTGGGCAGGGAAGGAGTCTTTGGTCCTACAGTTGGAAAATTCAGTCTCCACGATGTAACATCCCCCAACGGCACTAGGTTGATTGACTTCGCCGCTTCCCGCAATATGGTCATCAGTAGTACCAGGTTCCAGCATAAACGAATACACCAAGCTACCTGGCTGTCCCCTGATCAAAGAACAAGAAACCAGATTGATCATGTCATGATCGACGGCAGACACAGCTCCACCGTTCTAGACGTGCGTACCCTACGCGGTCCCAATATCGACTCGGACCATTATCTTGTTGCAGCCAAGATACGCACACGCCTCTGTGCAGCGAAGAAAGTACGCACAGTAACGGAAGGAAAGTTTGACGTCGAGAAGCTGCGCGTGACACAGACAGCTGATAATTTCTCCACTCGACTCTCACACCTGCTATCGGAGAGCAATCCTCGACCTAACGATGTAACCGAGCAATGGAAGCATATCTCTCACTCATTACGTACCGCCGCTGAAGCCACTATAGGGTTTCGGCGAGCCCGCAAGAACAACTATGAGGAATGTACCACAGCCTCGGAAAAAAAGGACGCTGCAAACAGGGAGACGTTGCGAACGGGCGCAACCCGCAGTGTATGGCAACGCTATCGTGAGGCGAAGAAGGAAGAGAGACGCCTTTTCAGAAAAAAGAAACGTGAGGCCGAAAGGCGTGAGTGTGAGGAGCTTGAGACGCTGGCTGACAGGAACGATGCCCGAAAATTCTTTGAAAAGATCCGGCGGATGACGGAAGGTTTAAAGACCGGGGCAAGTTCCTGTAAGGACAATAATGGCGACCTGGTAACCGACGTCCAGAGTGTACTTAAATTATGGAGGGAGCACTTCTCCTCACTGCTAAACTGCGACGGAGACGTTGAACCCGATACCCCAATCCCTGACGATGGAAAGGTCGTCCCACCACCTGACTATGAAGAAGTGAGGATAGCTCTATCCCGGCTCAAAAACAACAAAGCCCCTGGAAAAGACGGACTACCCGCCGAGCTGTTCAAACACGGAGGCGAAGAGCTGGTAAAAAGCATGCATCAGCTCTTATGCAGAATATGGTCAGACGAGTGCATGCCTCCAGATTGGAATTTAAGTGTGCTCTGCCCAATCCACAAGAAAGGCGATCCCGCTAACCCCACCAACTACCGCGGAATCAGTCTTCTTAATATCGCATATAAGGTTCTTTCTAGCGTATTGTGTGAAAGACTGAAGCCCATCGTGGACAAACTGATTGGACCTTATCAGTGTGGCTTTAGACCTGGTAAGTCTACCATCGACCAGATTTTCACGATACGCCAAATCCTGGAAAAGACCCATGATAAAAGGATCGATACACACCACCTCTTTGTCGATTTTAAAGCCGCTTTTGACAGCGCAAAAAGGAGTTGCCTGTATACCGCCATGTCTGAGTTTGACTTCCCTGCAAAGCTTATACGGCTTTGCCAAATGACGCTGAGCAATACCAACAGCTTCGTCAGAATCGGGAAGGACCTCTCTGAGCCATTTGAAACCAAACGAGGCTTCAGACAGGGCGACTCCCTTTCGTGCGATTTCTTCAACCTGATGCTGGAGAAGATAATTCGAGCAGCAGAGCTAAACCGCAATGGCACAATCTTCTACAAGAGCGTACAATTGCTGTCGTATGCCGATGATATTGATATCATTGGCCTTAACAACCGCGCCGTAAGTGCTGCCTTCTCTGGGCTGGATAAAGAAGCGAAAAAAGTGGGTCTTGCGGTGAACGAGGACAAGACGAAGTACCTACTGTCATCAAAGAAAGAATCGGCGCACCTGCGCCTTGGCAGCCAAGTCACCGTTGATGGCTACAAGTTTGAAACGGTGAGAGATTTCGTCTATTTGGGAACCAGCATTAACACCGAAAATAATATCAGTCTAGAAATCCAACGGAGAATCACTCTTGCCAACAAGTGCTACTTTGGACTGAGTAGGCAATTGAGAAGTAAAGTCCTCTCTCGAACAACAAAGATCACGCTCTATAAGTCTCTCGTCATACCTGTCCTGATGTACGGCTCGGAATCATGGACAGTATCCAGAGAAGATGAGATGGCCCTTGGAGTATTTGAGAGAAAAGTTCTCCGGAAGATTTATGGTCCTTCCCGTGATGCCAACGGCGAGTATCGAAGGAAATTCAACCATGAGCTGTACGAGCTTTACGCAGACCTGACCACAGTTCAGCGGATTAAAGCCCAAAGGCTCCGCTGGCTGGGTCATGTTATGCGAATGGAAAAAGAAGCTCCAGCACAGAAAGTTTTACTATCGACACCCGAATTCGGCAGCAGAGGAAGGGGGAGGCCTCGACTGAGATGGAAACAACAGGTGGAGGATGACTTGTACTCCCTTGGGGTTTCCAATTGGCGTCAGTTATCGCTAAAAAGGAATGACTGGCGTGCTTTGATTCGAAACGGCCAAAATCGCCTAGGCGGTTAAGCGTCATCATGACGCAAGCCAAGATTAGATTAAAGGGCATATCTTCACACATGTGTCATAGAAGACCACCTCAAAGAAGTATCGGGTATTTTTTATACTTTGCCCCATGTCAGAAATTTCAGCCAGACACCTCAAAACTGAGGAATTTTCATAATTCTTACTGCGATTTCAAAGGTTTAAGGGAGTTCGTCCAACTTCGGCTGCTTTTAAAGAGCAGATCTTTTCTCATGTGTCATAGAAGACCCCCTTAAAGAAGGATCGGCTATTTTTATACTTCGCCCCATGTCAAAAACTACAGTCAGACACCTCAAAACTGAGGAATTTTCATAATTCTTACTGCGATTTCACAGGTTTAAGCGAGTTGGTCCAACTTTTGCTGTTCGTAAAGGGCACATGTGTCATAGAAGACCAACTTAAAGAAGCATCGGGTATTTTTATACTTCGCCCCATGTCAAAAACTACAGCCAGGCACCTCAAAACTGAGGAATTTTCATAATTCTTACTGCGATTTCACAGGTTTAAGCGAGTTCCCTGCAGCGAAACCTCAAACTAATCAGAAAAATACTAGTATACAACTATAATTTTCTGGCAGAACTCATACTAGTCAGGAAATATCTATTTCATACCAGTATACAAATAGAATTTTCCGGCTGAACCCAAACTAGTCAGGAAAAATGAACTAGTCCAAAAAGGACTAGTATGGAATATACTAGTGAAAAAGGCTTTTAACCTGGACTAGTATGATTTCAACCAGAATTTTCCTGGCTTACCCTTTATTTTATCATTTGACTTTATTTTCATGTTTATTCTTAAGAAAGCAGCGGCTATTTGTATTTACCCTATCACGAAAAAGCATCTATGAATTATAAGAGAAAACGAAACGAATGAATTTTGTTTTTTTCAACTGGTATAATTTCATCCAGAAAAATCTAGTTGTATACTAGTATGGAATGGATATTTCCTGACTAGTATGGGTTCAGCCGAAAAATTCTATTTGTATCCTGGTATGAAATGGATATTTCCTGACTAGTATGAGTTCTGCCAGAAAATTATAGTTGTATACTAGTATTTTTCTGATTAGTTTGAGGTTTCGCTGCAGGGAACTCGCTTAAACCTGTGAAATCGCACATGGGGCGAAGTATAAAAATACCCGATGCTTCTTTAAGTTGGTCTTCTATGACACATGTGCCCTTTACGAACAGCAAAAGTTGGACCAACTCGCTTAAACCTGTGAAATCGCAGTAAGAATTATGAAAATTCCTCAGTTTTGAGGTGTCTGGCTGAAGTGTTTGACATGAGGCGAAATCTAAAAGTAACTGATACCACTTAAGGGTGGTCTTCTATGACACATGTGAAAAGATCCGCTCTCTAAGAGCAGCCGAAGTTGGACCAACCCGATTAAACATGTGAAAAAGCAGTAAGAACTATGAAAATTCCTCAGGCTTGAGGTGTCTGGCTAAAGTTTTTTCCATGGGATGAAGTATAAAAATGCCTGATACTACTTGGAGATAGTGTTCCACGACACATGTGCAAAGATCTGCCTTTCAAAAACAGCCAAAGTTGGGCAAACTCGCTTAAACATGTGAAAGTGCAGTAAGAATTATAAAAAATCCTCAGTTTTGAGGCCTCAGTGTCTGGCTGAAGTTTTTGACATGGGGCGAAGTCAAAAAGTACGTGATACCCCTTAAGGGTGGTCTTCTATGACACATGTGAAATTATCTGCCCTTTAAAAGCAGCCAAAGTTAGACCAACGCAGTTAAACATGTGAATTCGCAGCAAGAATTATGAAATTTCCTCAGCTTTGAGGTGTCTGGCTGAAGGTTTTGTCATGGGGCGAAGTCTAAAAATGCCTAATATTAGTTAATAGTAGTGTTATTCGATACATTTGTAACGATCCGCCATTTAAAAGCAGCCAAAGTTGAGTAAACCCATTTGACCATGTGAAAGCACATTAAAAATGATGAAAAGTCCCCGTGCTTTGGGTTGTTTGGCTTAAGTTTTTTTCATGGAATGAAGTCCGGAAATGCCTGATACTGTTTAAGGGTAGTGTTATACGACACGTGTGTAAAGATCCGCCGTTTAAACGTG
Source organism: Campiglossa producta (assembly GCA_964058755.1). Taxonomy (NCBI): domain Eukaryota; kingdom Metazoa; phylum Arthropoda; class Insecta; order Diptera; family Tephritidae; genus Campiglossa; species Campiglossa producta. The sequence continues at coordinate 118,552,061 of CAXKVI010000001.1, forward strand.
GACAAAGTTGGAGAAACCTGCTGAAACAAGTGAAATCTCTGTAAAAATTAGTGAAAATCCCGAGCTTTGAGGTGTCTGGCTGAAGTTTTTGCCATGGGGCGAAGTATAGAAATGACTGAAACTACTTAAGGGTAGTGTCCTACGAAACATCTGAAAAGATCCGTCGATTAGAAGTTGTAAAAGTGGGACAAATAAGAGAAAGCAAATTAATAGGAAAATAAAAGTTCCCGAACTTTTAGGTGTCTGGCTGAAGTTTTTGCCATGGGATGATGTCTGGAAATGCTTGATTCTACTTAAGGATAGCATTTTACGACACATGTGTGAAGATCTGCTATTTAAAAGTAGTCAAAGTTTGTCAAATCCACTTAAACATGTGAAAGCGCAGTAAAAATTATGAAATTACTCGAGTTTTGAGGTGTCTGGCTGAAGTTTTTGCCATGGGACGAGGTCTAAAAATTACTGAAACTACTTAAGGGTAGTGTCCTACGACACACGTGAAAAGATCTATCATTTAAAATTAGTAAAAGTGGGAAAAACAAGAGAAAGCAAATTAATAGGAAAATAAAAGTTCTCGAACTTTCAGGTGTCTGGCTGAAGTTTTTTCCATGGGATGATGTCTAGAAATGCTTGATTCTACTTAAGGGTAGCATTTTACGACACATGTGTAAAGATCTGTTATTTAAAAGAAGCCAAAGTTGGTCAAATCCGCTTAAACATGTGAAAGCGCAGTAAAAATTAGTGAAATTTCCCGAGTTTTGAGGTGTCTGGCTGAAGTTTTTTCCATGGGACGAAGTCTAAAAATTCCTGATACTACTTGAGGGTAGTGTTCTACAAAAAATGGGAAAATATTGGGTAGTTAAAAGCAGCCAAAGTGGCCCAAATGCGTGAAATTAGTAAAACAGAATAAATTTCCATAGGAAAATCCGCGAACTGGGGGTGTCTGGCTGGAGCGTTGTCACTGGTACGGGTCTAACAACACTTGATACTGACGCGGGGTGGTAATCTACGTCAAATATGTGAAAATCATCCATTATAAAATAAGTGAAGTTAGGGTCATTTTTTGGCGACTTTGACCCCCGATTCCTAGGCCCTTGTCATAGGTACAGCTTTAAAATTTTCACATTCTTTCTAGATTCGGGGAGGACTATCGATCGGTATTGGTTTCATCCATTATAAAATAAGTGACGCTTTTAGGCTCTGGGATCTTGGTCTATTACACAAATGGTGCATAAAAGTTATAAAATAACAGTTTAGTGGATTAAACAATGAAAAGGTCAACCAATAGAATTTATTACGCCAAGTGCTAGCAGCCATTTGTGCTGCGACATATTTTCTATTGCTATCATTGCACACGACAAAGTATAAATTCTTGAAATATTACAAATTGTATAATTTTAGTATAAAATCACGGATAAATAAATGCATTTATTAATTGATATTATTGAAATATCCATATATTTCATCACCCCCTTTTTACAAAAGTTTAACTACAACTCTGACATTTTGTCTCGTTTTCTCAGTGTATACCTGTACTGTAATGTTGGCCAGACTGGACCGTTCAATAGGCTCAATATAGAAGTATTATATATATGAAAAAAGCCTGCCTTGACAATTTTGTGAAAATCAAGTTACTTTTATGCGATCCAGAAGCACGGTTGCCATTTGTTCAAAATTTTGCGTACCAAAATTCGTACCAAACCGAAAAAAACGTACCGGAATAATTTGCTAGCCAAACAATATAACATTTATTAAAACAATTTTAAGCAGTTCATCTGCTGCCATAATTTAACACACAAACGGGTTTTAATATATGTACATATGGGCATATCCCAAATAGTGTTACATTTTTGGATACTCGGATGCTACACATCGGTTAATGAATTAAAGCGGGGAAAAAGCATATGGATATTTAGTTTTACGTATTGACTATCTTCTCTGAAAATTTGGATGAAAAAAATGTAGACAATAAGTTTTTTACAGAACTTTGAAAGGCGAAAAACGTCGAATTTATCGCTTTTTCGAGTGGTACTCTTAATTTTCTTTTTGGTTTTTGTTCTATAAAATTTTGAGGCATCAATGTATCGCTATGAAATTTTACCAGGTGTAGTTTTTGACACGGAGGTTCGGAGGTAATGTGCTTCTCCAATATTAAATGTTATCATCAATGAAAGTAGCGATACTCCGTTTTTGGCCATTTTCAATATTTGTGATTTTGTGCTTATAACTTTTTGAGGCAACTAAGTATTAAAATTTTGGTTGTACGCAATGATAGCCCAATATACAGCAAAACTTTCGGTGGTTTTGAATTTGATGTGCTCCCTTAAGTTTTTAAGGTAGAGGCATAAATGTCGAGCTACATTGGTGCGTATCTTTTTTACGGTAGCATGTTTTTTTGTAGGTGTACAGTGTTACTTTTATTACGTGTTACACTTTTGTAATCTGTTGTCCTACACTACAGTAGTATAAAACCAAATGCCTCACTTTGAAAGATTAACATAACGAAAGTTATTGAAATTTGTACAAGGGGCAAATATGGGCAATTTTCGAGAGATATCAGAAACCGGTAAAAAAATGGAAAACATGTATTTAACTAGTTCTAAACTAACTTTTATTTAAGCGTCAGTGACCTAAAACACAAATTTAGTACAGCTATCCCAACAATACAAACATATAAAAAAAATTAATTAAAGAAGCCACTAATGCTCCCAAAATATTGAATGATAACTTTACCCAACAATACAAACATATAAAAAAAAATTAATTAAACCACTAATGCTTTTAGTGACTTTCATATTTTTGTTAGTTTTTTGATATTTTAAATTCAATGCAATGTCAGTGTCAAGATATATTGTTAATATTTTACTATTTAGAACTTGAAATATTTTATTAAAATTTAGAATATTTAGAATTTTTTTCGGTCAGAATTCATTCAAATTTCTATTATTGGGATACCTTTTGCAATTTTCTGATTCGGTTTAAGGGGCCTTTTAGGAAATTTTACGCCCTTCAAAATTGCCTTTGAGCGTTTGTGACTATATCTCACCGGTTCACCAGTAGAAGTGGTAAAAAATTTTTTTTTTTTGAAAAATGAAACATTTTCGACGATATCTCAAAAACCGGGTTTCGGGTATCAAAAAAAGTTTACCGAAGATTCCTTCCTTAAAATAGCCTTTAACCGCCTAGGCGATTTTGGCCGTCCAAATTGGATCTCATTGGAAGTTTGTTTTTATGTGGTGGGTCCCAAACCCTACGCACAACCCGTTTCTCGGGGGGCTTACCGAAGATTGCTTTATATAAATATCTACATGCTGCTAAACTTTTAACATAATTGGTAGAGAATTGCCCAAGTTGGCAAAAATATTTAACGATTTTCCGGGTTTTACTTTTATCGATATATCAAAAACCGGTTATCGGATATCGACAAGTTTTTTCCAAATTATTCTCCGTTTATATATCGGTATGTTGCTAAAATTTCAAAATGATCGGAACGAAAGTGTTAATGTTATTGAATAACCAACTTCGCTTTAAAAAATATTTGACGATTTTTCGGGTTTAAATTGTTATCAGGTGGCGGGTATAAAAGATTTGTTGCCTAAATATAACCTTCACATATCTCTACACGTTGATAAAATTTCAACAAAATCGGTGCTGTAGTGTTTAAATAAATGTATGTTAAACACTGCGACTTGAATATATATATATAACCTTCGATCTATTGACTATATTTTTTTGAGGCATTATGTAAGACGAATTACGCTGATAAATTTAAGCTCCTCTTTATCTACCAATATACCAGAAAAAAGGTTATTCTTGTGCTTCGATGTTTAAATTTTTTATTTTTTTTGGCAAAAATGTAACACTATTTGGGATTTGCCAATATGGTGATTCAAACATAAGAAAATTTGCCAACCCTTATGTTATATTTACACCGCACCCAATTTGGCGATTTCCAATTAGCCACTTAGACACCGTTTACATTGGCAAATTGCAAATTTCACCTTCCCTGCAAGAATCTTCTACTAGGATATAAAGCCACGAAAGAAAATGGTGTTGTTTTAAACACCTGTAGAGCAATAATATAAAAAGAGTCAAGAAGGCTTCTGTCTTTTCCTGGTAGAATTGGCACATTTTCTTTAAAAAAAAACCAGTTGAAATTGTTATTTACAGCTGTGTGTAGTGCAAAAGTTATCACACGTCTATTACCCATTAAGGTTCTTGCTGGGTAATCCTTAAAGTGGAACACAGGAGTGCAGTGAAATAACGCCCGCGAGCAACATGCCACGGTACGAAACTAATGTAATGCCAAGTCGTTCTGCGTAGTACACCATTCTGCGTAGGCGGCCTTCGGTCGCTCTTCAAAAAAATAACCATGGGCTACGCAATCCCATGTTCCGGGTGAGTGGCATAAATTTATATTATTTTTTTACTGGAGAACTTAAAATTTTCACACGACGTTATCTTTTTTTGTCAACACGGGCGTCATTTCTTTTTCGAAAGGGAAATAACACCCGCGGGCGTTATTGGATTGTATTGTTCGGCAAATGAGGTCAAATGTGATGGAATTCCAAATTTGGAAAGTGAGATTTGTATGGAAAAAAAGCGCCAAATTTGCAATTTTTCGCCAAATTTGGTGCGGTGTAATTGTACTTTTAGGGGTCGCTATTTTTTCGCCCTTTCCCAAGTGGTACCACTTCACTTCTACTGCATTGAAGAAGGGGAGTGAAAAATACACGACATCATGACTAAATAATTTTTTTGTAGTCATTCAAATGTGTTTTTTTATATTTGTAGCAGTGTCATTGGAGTTGCGTTGAAGTTATAATGGCAAAAACGTACCAAATTTGGAAGTTGAGTACCAACGTACCCGGAGAAAAAATTCGTACCAAAAATGGTACATTTCGGTCAAAACCGCAACCGTGTTCAGAAGCGTTTAACTCGAACTTTCACCGATTTTAAGTTGTGTCCCTTTTTGATTTAGTGTGCTATTTATTAAAACAATTTTAAGCAATTCATCTGCTGTCATAACCATGACTCAATAAGTATGGTTGTATTGACAGCTGTGGCTAACTGTTCTTTCATGCACAGTTGATTTTTTATCACTCCAACTATCACCCTTTATGTTTTCTTGTTTACATTCTTTGCAAAGTTCGTGGAAAAGCTACGGAATTCGTTTGCATGTTTTAATGAGTTTTAGTTAATTTTTTTAGAAAAATATAGTTGTGAAAAGAAATTTTGTGAGTGCTTTGTGATAATCTCTTTAGAAAATGTGGAAAAACAAGTAAAAAGCCAGGAAAAATAAGTATATCGCTTGCTCACGTGTTTTTGTGCGTTTGTTGTTTTGCCACTGCTTTTGACACAAAAATTCGGGCCAAAACGGTAATTTCGTATTCTGTTTTGGGCTGCGATTACCATTCAATCATTTTGCCATGGTCATAACCCAGTTGGAAAAATATGCATACGGCATCAGTATTTCAGGCATGAATTGGAGCTTTGTATGCATACCAGTCTAAATGCTCGTTCATTTCCATTTTACACGTTTTGTTTCTCGGGGAGCATGCATACACTATCCCTCCTTTTGAACTACTTCCGAATGCATGTATCTGTATTAATACTGAACGAATACCGTGGTACTAGTACACATACATGCTTTATAAGTACAAATCACTAATTCTACATGAGTTTTTCATACATATAAACATTTCATATTCATACATCTAACAGGAGCCAAAAGAGAACAGATTGCACAACTTTGAACCATTCACATAACAATTATCAGGCAATGAAACTTCACATTCACATTCATTGTTTCAGCTTACCATCTCGAAAAATGTCATTGCAATATACACTGAACCAAAAAAGTTCATGTATCCAATGAAAAAGTACATAGATTTTAAGAATGGTTCGTTAAAACCTCTCCAAAGAACTTTTTCGTAGAAATTTAAGAACATTTCCTAGAATATACGTACTTTTTCGTAAAATATGTAAACAAATCCACAGAAAGCATGTATTCATTCATAAATTGTAAGAAAATTTTCTTAGATTCTATGAATTTTTTTTTATATTTTAAGAAAAACCAGCGTGAACTTCTATGAAACTTTGTTCGTAAAAAACATGTACGTTTTTGGTTCAGTGTATCGATATGCATTGCGATGAGACATGCTGGGGCCCATACGGTTGGCTGTGTCCATATATTCCTTAGTATCATGGTTCAGAGTTGTGCCACCATCACTCATTAGTCACTGTCATAGACTTCGAAGGGTGGCTTGAAGATTGTGCAGGAAATCCATCCAAAGCATTTCCACACACAATTATTTTTATTTTATAAATCTGAATAAAATTTTCAAGACAATAAAGAAAAAGCAAAGAGCATTCAACTATGCAAGTAAAATAAATCCAGTAAGGTGTATTTTTTCGAATTTCACCACTTTTCACTGATACAGAATGCATTCCTCAAGCATACATCACTCATTTAGCATGCATACTTTGTCTGTGAACAAACTAAATTTGAAAATTACTCCTTTTACATACTTTGTCATTCATATAGCATTCATGGCCCGTGTATGGATATAACTTTTTTCAACGGGGAATTTAACACAGAAAAGGGTTTTAATATATGAACATATGGGCAAATTCAAAATAGTGTTACATTTTTGCCAAACAAAAAAATTGAAACATCGAAGCACAAGAATAACCTTTTTTCTGGTATATTGGTAGATAAAGAGGAGCTTACATTTATCAGCGTAATTCGTCTTACATAATAGAGCAAGAGCCCGTGACTGCCAGACCTTCGTCATTTTATAAAAGCTGAAACTTCGTCAGTGGCTACTTCTAACATAACTGGGAAGGATTGTGCAGTATGAAATTTGGGTCATCGTGGCTTTGAGAGATATTCTGGAAAAAAAGTGCAAAAAATCACACCTTACTTTCGTCATTTTATAAAAGCTGAAACTTCCATATGTTACTTAGGGGAGTATGAAAAGACGTTATCTCCGCAGCCAGACACTTCCCATAGTGGCAAACCCCTGCCAGACACCCCTAAACCCCCAAAAATTTGGGTCGAACTTTCGTCATTTTATAAAAGCTGAAACTTGCATATGTTACTTAGGGACCTATAAAAAGACGGTATCTCCGCAGCCAGACACTTTCCATAGTGGCAAACCCCTGCCAGACACCCCTAAACCCCCCAAAATTTGGGTCGAACTTTCGTCATTTTATAAAAGCTGAAACTTGCACATATTACTTAGGGACCTATAAAAAGACGGTATCTCCGCAGCCAGACACTTTCCATAGTGGCAAACCCCTGCCAGACACCCCTAAACCCCCCAAAATTTGGGTCGAACTTTCGTCATTTTATAAAAGCTGAAACTTGCACATATTACTTAGGGACCTATAAAAAGACGGTATCTCCGCAGCCAGAGACTTTCCATAGTGGCAAACCCCTGCCAGACACCCCTAAACCCCCAAAAATTTGGGTCGAACTTTCGTCATTTTATAAAAGCTGAAACTTGCACATAATACTTAGGGACCTATAAAAAGACGGTATCTCCGCAGCCAGACACTTTCCATAGTGGCAAACCCCTGCCAGACACCCCTAAACCCCCAAAATTTTGGTCGAACTTTCGTCATTTTATAAAAGCTGAAACTTGCATATGTTACTTAGGGACCTACATATAAAAAGACGGTATATCCGCAGACAGACACTTTTCATAGTGGAAACCCCTGCCAGACACACTTTCCATAGTGGCAAACCCCTGGCAGACACCCTTAAACATCAAAAATTGTAAATACACCCCTAGTACCTAACCCCACAAAATCTCAAATTAAGGGACAACATTTTTTTTCATTTTCATTTTCTAATACATACATACATATGTATATTTTAATATAAATTTGAAAATCTCGGTCATCTGAATCAATTTATTCTATATCATCATTGTAGGTCAATATCAAATGGATGTATTTTTAAAAAATGTTTTATTCGTTAACAAATGTTGCAACAGTTCAATGTGAAAATTGAATTAATATGAAAATTTTTGAAAAGTTAAAAATCAAAATTGAATATTTTATAATAAGAAATATATATCAACAAAATAATACAAACATAAGTTGATATAATCATCACTGGTGCTCTACTCCCTTGTTAACCTTTTTTATCTTCATACACGGTAATACGCTCCTTCAAGACTTTGTCATCTACATATGTATATATATATAACATTCATGAAAGGTATAAAGCATTCATCATAGCCGAAGACAGCCCCGTCTTTATTTGTTATACCTAGTTGTGAATAGCACACAGGTATTACAATTTTATTCGCATAATGATATAGACGTATGTATGTATATCAAGATTATCAATACAAATTTTGGATATTGGCGTGGTACCGCCTTCATATTAAATAAACAATTACATTTTATCACCTTTCTTGCGCTTAAACGTTTTCGGAGCAGTTAAGCTATAAACACAATGAAAATCCGCCGCGGATATTTCGCGACGGATTTCGCCTTGTCAAAAATAGAAACCACTGAATTACATGAAATTGAACACAATGAAGGCGAAAAGCAAACGCCGCCCGACGGCATTTCGCGACTGTAGATTTAATTCTATCGCCGCCGCCGGGCGACGACGGCAAAACAAGGAAAGGTGACCGCATTTTATTTTTTGTTAAAATTTTACAAAAATAAAAAAATTACAATAAAGTTTTTTGTTGTTTAAAATTCATACACATATATTTTTGCAAGCCCTTTTTTAAAATGAAGTAGTTAGCAAAGTCGTTTGTTAGTCTGTATGTCTAGTTTTTCATTTTCTATTCCTCCTTGCTTATTTTCTTTCATATGGCCACTCTAACCTATAAAGCACGAAGAAAATTTCGCTTCCGCTCTCATTGTGTTTAATGTAGGCGAAATAGTTGGGCGTAATTTGAGCAATGACAGTACTTGGCGAAAGTCCGCCGCGTTTATTTGCCGACTGTTTTCATTGTGGTTATAGCTTTATGTTGGTTTTTAGTAAAGTGGACGTGAAGCCAAAAAAATAGTTGCTTTAATAAAGCACAACTAGGTATATAATGTTCAGTTCCACTTCAACTTAGAAGTAAGGAAGTCTACTTTGTTTTTTGCACACATTTTTTTTAATAGCTATTGGTAAAAACATGTATATTTGTAATATGTATTGGGAACATGCAATTGGATATGGAGCATAGATTTATATACATATAAAACGGAACATTTTGGGAAATATAATTATCATCGCCTTATTTAATTTTTAATAGAAGCAAAAAATAGAATAGATGCAAAAACAGGATTCTAAAAATACGAGCCCTTCATTTTAATGGTAAATAGTGCCTCATCGCACTTTTCATTTTCAATACAAGTTGTGTGGGGGATTAATATTCTAACTTCTATAACTAAAGAACGCAAAGCATTTAAAAAAATTTAACGCTCTATAAAAAAAGTCTAACGAAATTTTTCGATAAATCAACTTAGTCAATTAGTTATTAGTTATTCAAACATTTTACAAAATGAGTAAAAAGTCTGTGAACGCAGTTTTTCTTAACATCATTTTTATGTTCAGAACCCGTTGAGATATATTCTTGAGATATATATCTTTTTATACCCAGCAGTACTAATATACAGGGTATTAAAATAACTGCATAAAGTTAATGAGATATATGCACTTACGGACTTAACATTAGAGATTATTGATAGTTTTTAAATAATTTTTCAAATCAGCCACATAATATCAATATTTATGCCGAAAGTTTTAAAGTATCATTTTTTAGTTTAATGAACATTTTAGAGGGTTCCTGCATAGAAAAATTAGAAAAATAAAAGTTTAGCATTAGTTGGGGATCTAATATACATACATAATTATTGATGCACGAAATTATCAAGTTCAAGAATAAGCAACTACCGGCTCTCGCAAGAGCATTGTCACCATAGCGTTAGACAGGCAATTATTTTATATATTATTTTATTTTTTTGCGATTAATTTTTCAGGGCCGGTCTAGTGAGCATACAAATGTACATAACTACATAAATATTTGCCTACAAGAAAATTTAGTGAAACGGCGAGCAACTAGCCGTTGCCTAAGCTCAGCTGATGTTGTTATCATAGTCAAGCGATAATGTAAAACAGTTAGTAAGATAAATGCGGGAGCGTATTCAAGGTGAGTAATACAGGGTCGGATCAAAGCGTGCAGGATTGTTTTTAGGACAATTTGTTTTTCTTCTTCGTGAGCCAATATATACATATGTACATTCTTAACCTATGAAAAAAAATGTTGTCCCTTAATTTGAGATTTTGTGGGGTTAGGTACTAGGGGTGTATTTACAATTTTTGATGTTTAAGGGTGTCTGGCAGGGGTTTGCCACTATGGAAAGTGTCTGGCTGCGAAGATACCGTCTTTTTATAGGTCCCTAAGTAATATGTGCAAGTTTCAGCTTTTATAAAATGACGAAAGTTCGACCCAAATTTTTGGGGGTTTAGGGGTGTCTGGCAGGGGTTTGCCACTATGGAAAGTGTCTGGCTGCGGAGATACCGTCTTCTTATAAGTCCCTAAGTAACATATGCAAGTTTCAGCTTTTATAAAATGACCAAAGTTCGACCAAAATTTTGGGGGTTTAGGGGTGTCTGGCAGGGGTTTGCCACTATGGAAAGTGTCTGGCTGCGGAGATACCGTCTTTTTATAGGTCCCTAAGTAACATATACAAGTTTCAGCTTTTATAAAATGATGAAAGTTCGACCCAAATTTTTGGGGGTTTAGGGGTGTCTGGCAGGGGTTTGCCACTATGGGAAGTGTCTGGATGCGGAGATAACGTCTTTTCATACTCCCCTAAGTAACATATGGAAGTTTCAGCTTTTATAAAATGACGAAAGTAAGGTGTGATTTTTTGCACTTTTTTTCCAGAATATCTCTCAAAGCCACGATGACCCAAATTTCATACTGCACAATCCTTCCCAGTTGTGTTAGAAGTAGCCGCTGACGAAGTTTCAGCTTTTATAAAATGACGAAGGTCTGGCAGTCACGGGCTCTTCGACTATAATGCCTCAAAAAGATATAGTCAATAGATCTAGGATTATATATATAAATTCAAGTCGCAGTGTTTAAAAAACATTTATTTAAACACTACTGCACCGATTTTGTTGAAATTTTATCAACGTGTAGAGATATTTGAAGGTTATATTTAAGCAACAAATTTTTGATACCCGCCACCCGGTTTCGGAGATATCGTTAACAATTTAAACTCGAAAAATCGTCAAGTATTTTTTAAAGCGAAGTTGGTTATTCAATAACATTAACACTTTCCCTCCGATCATTTTGAAATTTTAGCAGCATCAAATCGTAATTTCGGTTTCGCAAATCATCTTCATTTTTGGGAATTTATAATGAAGATTATGCTCAAATTAACTCCCAAAAACAGAGTTGGGAGAAGCAAGGAAACCGGCTAGACGATTTGGTTCTGGTGCGTGACAACGCTCCGTCCAATCCAAATGGGGACGGTAACCGGGAGAGACTGTGCCAGAGCAGTTGAGCATGCATAATCTTTTCACGGAAGGGCTATCTCATTGACAGACGTGTCAGTCGGTGCTTAGTACGTCCGTTGGTTATATCTTTTTTAATTTTTTACACATTACTTTTTCTATACCTTTCAATGTTTGGCTAAAATTTAAATAGAGGGCATAATATTTAATTGCTACTTTTCTTAAGACTTAAAATTTTGCCTTAATTTCTTAGTTTTTAAGGGTATATTTGTGCTTACGATACTTTTGCAATCATGCTGAGTGGCAATAGAAAAAGTTTTGGCGCTTACGATACTTTTTGTATACGTTGCGTTATAAAAATAGTTTTCAAGCTTAAGTTATATAAATGAAACGCTGCAGTAGTATTGTTTTGACACTACTGGGCTTACCTGCTAAAATCCCTGGGTTCCAATCCCACTTACGTTGCACTATAGCAAAAGCACACATCACTGGTCATAATGTGGACCGGGGCTACTCTTGAATTAATTTGTACGATATGGGTATCAAATAAAGGGAGTTGATGATAGCTTTAACGGGGTGTCATTTTAAGTACAATATGAGAACACGTTTCCGGGATATTAACCAAAATATGGGCCAGATATTGCCTGGAAAGTGTTTGTTCGATATGGGTATCAAATGAAATATATTAATGACAGTTTTAACAGTAAGCCATTTTACGTCCTATATAAAACCCGGTTTCCGAGATATTAACGAAAATGTGGGCCAAATGAAATATGTTCATGAAAGTTTAAACAGGGGGTCGTGAAGTCCTATATAAGGACCCGCTTCTTAGATATTGACCAAAATGTGAACCAGGAGAGGCCCTAGAAAGTGTGTTGAAGGTGGTTAGGGGATAAGAATATGAATAGAAAAGGAGTAAGGATCGGTATAGTGATAGGAAGAGAATTAGATGAAAATGATGCGAAAACGTTGGAAAAAGGTGCGTCCTAGTGAAGAAAAGGGGCGTGCCATATATCAAGAAAATGGAAATTTTCTCTGGAAGCATTCATGCTACATGACTGAAATTCGGTACGAACTTATACACAAGAAGGACGATAAGGGAAAAGTAGATGGAACCTACGGGTATAAGCTAGTTCATTTCCGCCAATTGCCGACCACTATTGTGAGGAAAGACAGCCAATATTTATTTTAATTCAATTACATATGTATATCCCACGGAGTAATATGTATAAATTATTTTTTCGGTTGCACAAAGTTAGTATTTCCTATAAAATCAACAAAAATATACTTAATGTAACAACAAGTATGCAAGGAAAATGTCAAAATGTAAAGCAATTGGCATCCACATCTTGACTTTTATATCCAACACTATTAACACCAAGAAAAATCCCAAATAAATTGTTTAAAACATAATAAATGTATGTATATTAATTTGGTACCCGTGTTTTTAGTGCAAATATTTTGATCCTTACCTTTCCACTAGGGATTCCAATCCCGGGATCTCGTTGTTTTTTAAGTCCCGAAAATCCCGGGTTGACCGAAAATAAATTTTTAAATACATTTAAGTTATCTTGTATTTATATATGCAACAAATTCAGGTCCAGGTTAAGAGATGACACTATTAATGCAATAATTTCTTTAAGATCACACTTCAAACTTCAGATAAAGTAATTTTTCTCTTAGTCAAATGGCATTCCTTTTTCTTTTTATCTACAATGAAATTTTTATTATTACTATGCAAGTTATGTCACTCGGTGTGACTAAAACAAAAAAATATATTTTTTGGGGAGCTGAAGGCTCCTTTATTGGTTCAATTCAAACTTAGAACTAACTTACAAAGATAATAAATTCTTAAACCTAGCTTACGCTGCCGCCGCTCTGTCGTCGATTCTGCTCTTGATTTGCTGACGGCGCGGTTCCCACCGATCGCCGCATTCCTTCTTGTTTATGAGGTGTTGTGTTTCTGATGAAGCTAGCGCATGCAAGTCTGTGCAACAGGGTGTCGTTTTGCACTTAGGAATTTTGTTGTCGAACCAAGTTTTGTGCATGTGCCATGCTAACAGCTCCCCCCCTGAAATTCAAACGTCCTCGTTTGAGGTCCTAGGTTTTTCAAATATCTGGTTAAGTCCTTCTATTGCTGTTTCGGTTAATTCGATGGTCGGTTTTTGTTCGGTATTTTTCTTCGACCATATTTTTAGCGCAATTATTAGGCTCAGGATTAATAGAATTGTGATAAGGCTAATGTTAATGGCGTGCTTTACTTGACTTGCCGCCTCTGCATAGCCAATTTGTTTTATATTGTTCAGATTCAGCTGTTTTAACATTTGTAAGGATAATACCTCTTCGGTATTGCTGGTTTTTGAAAAAGGTTGAAGTATAGCTGGCAGGGGATTGCTAGTTAGTCTGGCCTTGTTGAAAAATTCGTTTCCGTTAATTTTTACTGTATCATTATCGTAATGGATTAGAAAGGTACCGTTTAGGTGTATGGGCTCTTCGTCAATTTGGATCTCTCCTTCGAAATTGTTTAAAAATATTATATCTGGTGCTATCTCTTCTATTTCAGGGATGTGCTGGCTGTTGGTTACTGTGCAGTTCGGCGGGCGACTTCTTAACAAGCTACTTATACAGTTATCCCTACTTATCTCTAATACACTACTTCTAACACATATTTGGAGCGAATTGTATTCTTTACAGGGTTTCAATATTCCGTACAGGGTTTCTTTGCAATCTAGTAATGAATGGAATTTAATTTTGTTAATGTTATTATCTTTCTTAACCGCTCTTACTTCTATTGATTTACAAATTTGAGGTCCCACTGTGGGTAAGTTTACTATGTAGATTATTACTTTACTGTTTGTTGCTATCTTTACTTCGGAAAATTCGAGAGCTTCATCTAGGTTAACAAAAGGAATTTCATCTTTATCAAAAATTTGCTTAACGATATCTGTTTCTTCGTTTGACATAATGTAGGAATTTACTATATTGGCCTTCGCCCAATGTATCGCATAGGCGATATTTACTATTTCGTCTTTTAAAATTTCCAATTTATATTTCAATCTGAGGAATGCTTCTACCCCCTTGTTTTTATCATTTTGCAATTCTTTAGTAATGTTATTTGTAATGTTCGTAATTTCGTTAATTTTTTCAATTGTAAGCTTATTGATAAGGATTTGATTGTTGTTGTTTTCGAGGACATTATTTAATTTATTTACGACTATTTCATGATCTTCATGATCCGGATTTCCGGCAATCCATTTCCATGCACTGCCAATGAAATTTAGGGATCGTTTAGATCGACTTTCTATTTTCAGATTATTTAGGTGGGTCCGTATTTGGGATATAAGGAGGGATATGAATGGGTAGTTTGGATTTTTGGAGAGCTCTTCCATATGTGCCCTGGATTCAATGTCTTCCAGGATGTAGTTGTATTTTTCTATGTCAATTTCGTGTATTATTCTAAATGTTCCAGTTTGTAGTTTGGCTGTCCCTCTTTCTACTGTAACTAGTTGTGCGTTGGAATAGTCAAGGATCCTTACCTCAGCGAGGCACAGTCGCACCAATAACAGTCTGAAATGAGATATGTCAAAAAGCGTTAGTTTCGTATTCTGCTCTTGTGTATGACTTGACCTTTCTCTGTTATAACTGTACTATTTCTATTTTCTCTAACTATCTCCTTACTATACTGTTTGCTTAGCTTAGTACCTAATCTTCTATTTTTCTTAACATAAATTATCTGTCCTGGTAAGTACGTCTTAATTTCGTGTTTACTCTTGTTGTGGAGCTCGATGTCCTTCCTTTGCTTCTGGGCGAGTTTTTGCAAGTTGTTTTGTCGTGTCCTTTCTATGTCCTCTGGCGTAAATGTCACGTTTCTGCAAAAGAACAGGTCTACCGGTCTCTTCCCTGTAACTGTATGAATGGTGTGGTTGTATTCCGAAACCGATCTTTCCAGAAGCTCTTCGAAGTTTCTGTGTCCGCCGTTTTCTTTGATGCAGCGCATTATCTCCGTCAGTGTGGAGTGGAATCTCTCCACTTGTCCGTTTGCTTGACTTCTGTATGGTGGTGTAGTATAGACTTCGATTCCCAATTCGTCCTTCATCATGAACATAATAGAGTTGGAGTTGAGTGATGGCTCGTTATCGATTACCACTATCCTTGGGACACCGAAGTTAAACAAAATGTCCCTTAGAGGTCTCCTAACGTCCTCTATGGCTCTGCTATTCAACATTTTTGTTACCGCATACTTTGTGAACTTATCCAATGCGGTCATGACCCTCTTGCCTTCCGTCAGAAAAATATCTATGTGTACTGTATGTCCCGGGAAAGTTGGTAGTGGAGTTGCTGCTAGTTTTGGCTTGTTTGGGTGTCTCTCGTATTTATTTTCTTTGCACACCGTGCAGTTGGTTATGAGTCGTTTGATTTTGTTTACCATTCCTGGAAAGTAGTTTTTTTCAAGGATCTGAATCTTATTCTCCTTTGCGCTCCTGTGCGCTCTCAAGTGCTCTCTTAGGATAACTTCTTCCTGTTCCTGTTCGCTGCTGATATCGTCCACGATTTTCTGGGTGTATCTGCACTTGTAGTTGCTAAAATGTTCAGGGTAGATATTTTGAATTTTCCCCATTGTGCTTTCGCTCGTGCAAATTCCATTAATCACCGAAGGATTCAGATATCTTTTTAGTAGTTCTGTTAAGTTCTGTTCGTTAAATTGTGGCTCCTCAACTATGTGTCGATGAACGGTTGGGAAGACTATTTTGAATTGATAGGATGCTGTTTCTGCCTCTTTGAGAAAAATTTGATTTTTAAAAACATTCACAGGCACTTCTGTACATGGAATAAGGTTATGATTGGAGCTATCGTCGCTATGAATGGTAGGAGTAAGTGAATTAATTTCGTTCGGTATTCTTGACAGTGTATCTGCTACTACGTTCGATTTTCCCGGCTTATAGATCAATTCATGGTTGTATTCCTCTAGTATTGCCTTCCACCGTTTCATTTTGCTGTTTGCGTTTTTATGGTTAAGGGCATACGTTAGAGGTTGGTGGTCGGTGATTATTTTTACTTTCTTAGATCCGTACAAATAGCTTCTTAGCGCGTACAGAGACCAGATTATCGCAAGCATTTCTTTTTCGTTGGTGGCGTAATTTTCTTCCGTTTTGTTAAGTGTCCGTGAAATAAAGGTTATAGGGCGGTCGCCCTGCGACAGGACTGCTCCTATTGCGAAGTCAGAGGCATCTGTGGTAAGTTCGAATTCCTTTTCGAAATCTGGGTGGGCTAGGACTATGTCTCTTGAAATTAACGTGCTTTTAATTTTGTTAAAGGACTCTACCGCTTCTTCGTTCAACTGAACATCTATTCTTCTGGAGTTTCGCTTTGAGACATTACCGGCTTCTCCCCTAAGGATTGATGTTAGAGGCTTAGCTATTTTCGCATAATCCCTAATAAATCTTCTATAGTAACCCGACATGCCCAAAAAGGATCTCAGCTCCTTCAAATTTCGAGGAACTGGGAAATTCGCAACGGCTTCCACCTTTTTAGGGTTGGTTTTAATTCCATCTGAACTGACGACGTATCCCAAGAATTCCACCTCTTGCTTGGCAAATTCGCATTTATTTAACTGCACTTTCATATTAGCGCTTTCTAAGGTTTTGAAAACCAGTTCCAGATTTTTTAAGTGCTCTTCTTCGTTTTTTCCAAAAATTATTACATCATCGATGTAAACATAACATCGAACTCCTATGTGCTGCCTGAGGATATCGTCTAAAGCTCTTTGAAATGTTGCTGGGGCATTCTTCAGCCCGAAGGGAAGTCGGAGGAATTCATATTTTCCGTTATTAACGGAGAATGCGGTTTTTTCCACGTCTGATTCGCGTAGTGGTATTTGGTGAAATCCGCTTTTCAAATCTATTACAGTAAATAGACTATTGTTTCCGAGGTTCGATAGGACTTCATTAATTTCAGGAATGGGGTATTTGTCTGGGATGGTCACCGAGTTAAGCTTACGGTAGTCGATAACCATACGATATTTTTCTTTGCCGGATGCATCCGGCTTTTTGTTAACTATCCACACGGGTGAGTTGTATGGAGATTTAGATTTTCTAATTATTCCGTTGTCGAGGAGCTCTTCTATTTGTCGTTCGATTTCTTCTTTGAGTGCCATAGGATAAGGGTAGGGCTTAGAGTAGACGGGCGTGTCGCTAGTTGTGCGTATCTCGCCCTTTACTAGGGTAGTAAAAGTAAGTTTCTCATCTGGATCAGAAAACAAATTCGGGCACTTCATAATGATATTCCTAATGCGCAGTTGTTGTTCTGCAGAGAGATGTGGGGTGTTTATATTGACGGTGTTAACTTGCTGAGATGCTCGTTGTTTTAAAGGGATGATGACTCCCGGAAAAATGGTCATGGTGCTTTTCTCGGTATCTATTATAGCCTTAAGCTTCCTCAAAGTGTCATTCCCGATGATTCCATGGAATGAGTTTAGGGGTGGCAGAATAAAGAATTTAATTTTCCCCACGTTGGGTCCGAATACGTCTATGAATGCGTGTTGTGTTATCTCGATAGTTCCTGCCACTGATTCCACCTTGAATGGTTTGTTTGGCAGTGGGTTTCTTATCCTAGTTGATTGTATGTAGTTTTTGTTGGACCCTGTGTCTATCAGGAAATCCACTGTGTCCCCGCGTCTTGTCACGAATTCATAGTAAGGAAGCGAGGACGGCGTTAATCTAAAAAATTAATCAAGTCGGGCTCAGTTTGGTTTTGATCTTCGGAAGTAAAGTTTATTTGTCCCCCTGTAGTCCCGTTTCCTTGTTGGGATGTTCCGTAATAGTCGTCTTGGGGGTAAGTATCGTAGATCCGGTTCGGGTCCGGATCTCCTTGGTAATCATTCAAATTCAATGGGCCTGTATTTGCGTGAAAGTTACGCTGCATTTTGTTGGGAGGGCGAGTATGTTGTGAGGAAGGTGGGCGTTTCTGGGCTTGGGGCTGGGTATTATAACCGGTGTTAGGTCTATTTTGGTAATTGACCTGCCTAGAGTGTAGGGAGGGGTCTACTTCCATTGGGACTGGTGGCTTTGGTGGTAGGTTGGGCCGGTTGTTAAAACCCGAATTGTATTGTTGTTGTGGTATGTTGGGCCGGCTGTTGTATTGTTGTTGGAAATTATTATTTGGGCGATTATTAAAGTTCCCTTGATTTGGTTGTCCTCGAGGATTCATGTTGGACGTTCTATAGTTATTGTAGTTTCTTAAGTTGTTGTTGTTGTTATAGTTCCGCGGTAAGGGCACCGAATAAGTGAGTTCAGGGTAAAAGGGTCTATTATTATTCGTGTTAGTTAGGTCAGGATAAAAAGATCTGTTATTATTTATGTTATATCGGGGGGGTCTTGGAGGTAGTTGACTAAGGGATTTATTTACGGTGTGGGCATGATTCATGCGGAAGGACATGTTATCCAATTTTTGGCACAAGTTTAGAGCCTGAGGCAAGGTGGTGGGCTCGCGGATGCTGAGAAGGCGAGGTAAATCGCCGTTCAGCCCGCGTACGAAGGTATCGAGAGCTTTCTCCCGATACGAATTTGTCATCGTCCTTATTGCTTCTTCGCCAAGGTCAAGACATGCAATCTTGTCCAAGATCAGCGACAAGTGCTGGTAAACCTTTTGGTAGAAGGTAGAAATATCATCATGACGTTGAGCCAACGTCGTCATCTGGTACTCGAGGGTACCGATGTCTCTCTTATCGGAATAGTGCATCATCAGGCACTTGCGGATTTGATTCCATTCGAGTGGGGTACTATAGGATTCAAGGGCAGTGTCGGCGTCGCCGACAATTTTGTGCCTTATGGTGTGCAGAATGGAAAAATATTTGGGAGTATCCTTCAAGGCTTCGTATGCCTTGAGGATTCTGTCGACGCTCTTTCGCCATGAACTGAACTCTCCAGGTTTACCGGAGAATTCCCGTAGGCATTTGACCATGTCTGGTATTCTGTCCAGATCATTCATGTTAGTTCTATTCAGTATAATATTTGATTCTATGCCCGTGGAGTCACCGATGACAGGTGCGTTCATCCGCTCAAGCACCTCTCGGACCACGGACTCTATTACGTTAGGATTAGGAACAGAAGGGTTTGGGGGGTCTGAGGGGGGGTCGGATCCACCTGCGTAATCGAGTCGCATCTGGTTAATCCGCTCCACCAATTGTTCTGCGGAAGTACCTGGCATTTCTTCTTTGTTGATATATAAAAAGGAAACTACTCACTCTTGTTCTGCTACTCTTACTCACAAAATTTGATTTGATTGATTTCCTTTTGCTTTAGCGATTACACTTTTTTCTTCTCTATAATTAACTTTTAACAATTTTTCTTTAGCTTTTCAATTTTCCTTCTTTTACTTTCTTTTTTATAACTAAATTTACACAATTTTTTCGATTTATTTTTCTTTTCGCATTAGCGACTTCACGATTTTCTTTAGCTTTTCAATTTTCCTTCTTTTATTTTCTTTTTTATAACTAAATTTACACAATTTGTTTCAATTTATATATTTTTTTTCGCATTAGCGACTTAACAATTTTTTTTCTTTTTCTTGCTTTTTCCTCTTAACAATTTTCTTTAGCTTTTAAATTTTCCTTCTTTTACTTTCTTTTTTATAACTGAATTTACACAATTTTTTCGATTTATTTTTCTTTTCGCATTAGCGACTTCAGAATTCTCTTTGGCTTTTCAATTTTCCTTCTTTTATTTTCTTTTTTATAACTAAATTTACACGATTTTTTTTATTCCAAATTTAGCGATTACACTTTTTCTGTTTTGATTCAGAACTTTTTTCCTTACACTATTATTCGCATCGCCGCGCTGGAGTTGGGGTTTTTAGCGACCATAGGGTTATCTCGTTCCTTACGTACTGAAGCCCTTTTGACGTATTTTGTTCCGACTCCTTGTCGAATGGTAGCTGCTGCTTTTGATTTTTTTCGCGGTGGTTATCGATTCGCGGCCTTACTTTTTGATTTTCAGGCGTACTACCTTTCGACGCGCTGGCGGTCCCTGCTCGGGCGCCAGTTATGTCACTCGGTGTGACTAAAACAAAAAAATATATTTTTTGGGGAGCTGAAGGCTCCTTTATTGGTTCAATTCAAACTTAGAACTAACTTACAAAGATAATAAATTCTTAAACCTAGCTTACGCTGCCGCCGCTCTGTCGTCGATTCTGCTCTTGATTTGCTGACGGCGCGGTTCCCACCGATCGCCGCATTCCTTCTTGTTTATGAGGTGTTGTGTTTCTGATGAAGCTAGCGCATGCAAGTCTGTGCAACAGGGTGTCGTTTTGCACTTAGGAATTTTGTTGTCGAACCAAGTTTTGTGCATGTGCCATGCTAACATGCATACCTGAATTGTCGGAGACCAAATGGAAAAAATTTAATTAAAAAAAAAAACATGTACTGTGTGTGACTTTCCTAGTGTTGGTGGTATCACAACGGGCTTTTTAATACTGGCCTAGGTGTGCCTCTGCGGCAGCCACTTGAACCCACCCCACCTGTGGTACAAAAAAATTGTACCAAATTCCTGAATACATATGATGGGCGCAGAACCAAAAGGATCAAAGTGACAACTTTTAAATTGAGATATACCCATATTTGTATAGTTAAATATAGTGCCTATTTGTTGACAAAGCGATCCAAGCCATTTTGGACATTTTAGTGCCATATATTTGTCAGGCCAAAACCGTACTAAATTTTATTGCATTAATGATTGGAGTCAAAAGGATCTAAGTGCGCTCCTCCAAGCATTAACTTCGACCCTTCTGGTTCCAAAAATTCTTGTAATACAATTTCGAACGTTGATTGCTGGGCCAAGAGAACATGTAGAATTTTTTCGAGTATGCAGTTTTGTAGCCCTTTTAATTTTAGTCTGACAAAGTGCTAAATTTTGTCAGACTAAAATTGAAATGATACCTGTCTAAATGAATGCAGGTTAGTCAACTAATTCAAATTATGTTTACTGCAGATGGAGAATAACTGTAAATTTCCAAAAATTATTGCAAAAATTTCGAACCTTGATTGCTTTAATTTTAGTCTGACAAAATTTAGCACTTTGTCAGACTAAAATTAAAGCAATCAAGGTTCGAAATTTTTGCAATAATTTTTGGAAATTTACAGTTATTCTCCATCTGCAGTAAACATAATTTGAATTAGTTGACTAACCTGCATTCATTTAGACAGGTATCATTTCAAACGCATTTACCCAGAATTTACAATAAGTAATTTACTTTAACCCTAATTATCTCAATTCAACGTCGATGTTACTTAGATCCTTTTGGTTCTAAGCCCTTCAAATTTATTGTAAATTTTTTACGTACATATTTGATTAATAACGATTTACATATCGGTCACCTAGATCTAAAAAGCGATAAACTCAAAGGCGCATAATCATAGTCAACTTAAAGTATGCGTTAAATAAAATTAGAGCATACTTTAAAGAAAAGTATACTTCATCTTATTCATAGTCGAGTTAAAGTCGACTTTTTCAGTTAGAGCCATTGCTATAGTTAGAGCGGAGAATAGCTGTCACTAAAGCCGCTGCTAAATATACTGAGGTTGAAAAAATCGCTCATATATAGCATTTTGTTCTTTAGATTTTGCTAAAATTTGGTATAAATAATAAATAATAATCTTACTTAAAAAAAAAAAATACTTTTATTTTTCATACTATGCCATTTTTTTTTGAAATATCAACAACTGCTACAAACAAATACAAAAAAAACGACTCCGCCAAATATTTTTTTTGCTCATGCAGTACGCGCTTATTCATCATAAACATAAACTCCTATCAGTCCTATTTGGCTCAAACAAGAGCCACAGATGGCTATAAAAGTGGTATATGCGGAAGAGTCATTTATGACTCAAAAAAAGTCTTTTATGACTCATAAAAGAGTCAGTTATGACTCATGAAAGAATCATTTAAGACTCATGAAAGAGTCATTTATGACTCATAAAAGAGTCATTTATGACTCATGAGAGAGCCATTTATACTCATGAAAGAGTCATTTATGATTCATTGAAGAGTCATTTATGATTCATTGAAGAGTCATTCATTACTCAAAGAAACATCATTTATGACTCATGGAAGTCATTTATGGCTCATTTTGTATTATTTAATTTAATTTATTTTTGCAATATTTTATTTCATCTCATTTCATTTTTTTTATTATTATTTTTTTATTCTACCAATTCAATTCAATTTATTAAAAATTAATTATTTAAAAAAATAAATTAAATAAAAAATAAAAATAAAAAATCAAATAAATTGCCAAGAGTCGAACTCGAACCTCCCGCTTACTACCGCGACGTCTTAACCGCTAGGCTACTGTGGCGCACTGCATTACCGGTTTTATATAGAACTGCGTTACCATTGCTACTCGGTAGAGCATGGCGCTAAACTGACTACGATATACTTAAAAAAGAAGTGCACTTCAATTTTTTAGTATTACTCTTACTAAAGTGTACACTAACTCAGGACTATGATTATGCGCCAAAATATCTAAATGTTCAAAAAACTCGAAAAACTGGCTGCTTCTCCTATATATCCCAATAACATTTTTAATTCTTAACAGCCCTTTCTCGGTGAGTAGTGTAGCTATTAGTTATAGGAGTATACAGATCGGTGGGTATCAAAATTTAAGATTTTTGAATTAGCTCCCTTAAGATCTAGGTGTGCGATATTTAAGTCTTTATTAATCAAATATGTACATATATTTGGCTATGTATTACCAGTAGTACAAACAACTTATGTTTCAAGTTCCTGAATAGTAACTTTGAGTTACAAATTTAATGTTACTTTTCGTTCGTTATAAAAATTACTGCCTTAATAAATACATACATAGAACATACTTAAATGAATTACTATAATTTAGTCCACTTTATTACATACATAGATATGAGGTGCCATTTTTAGCAAAAAAAAAAAATTCGGGACAATCCCGGGATCTCGGGATTGAATTTTCAAATCCCGAAAATCCCGAGAGGCTCGAAATCCCGGAAATTGGAATCCCTACTTTCCACTACAGACATCTTGAGATCTTTAAATTCTCAAGCAATCAATGCTTGTACCACTAGCTCATGCACAGAGAAAAATGAGCTTTGAATGGATACGAATTGACCGTGATTTTGGTTGAATAAACAGATATTTTAGTTAGATATATCGTGTGGATGGTTTTTGCCTGTGAAATCTGTTGTTTTAACCTGTAATACAGTTCATTCTACTGCATTTTTTCTCTGAGTGTATATTTTGGTTGATATGACCAAATCACGGTCAATCCTATCCATCACCAGCTCAATTTTCTCTGTGTATATAATCGTGGAAAATGGGGTGAAAAATCCAGCTTTATCTACAGAAAACACACTGTGCTCATACTCTAGATACGATAAAATTGCGATCACGCAAAAGTATAAGAGTAAAATCACCACTTGATCACAGAAATGTAATCCATGTATTTTTTTCATAAGAATATACCATGAAAAAAAGAACCCTAAAATGTTTTTAAAAAACTTTGATTTTAAAGGTATTTTTTTTTTAAAGAAAATTTTTGGTACTTTTTGTTCAAAAATTGATTAAAAATCAACCGTTGAAGATAAATTGATGAAACTTTCAGGGTTTATTTTTAAAAGTTTATATTTTAATAAAAAGTTATTAACTAAAAAAAATTTTTTATTATAACATTTTCATTTAACTTTAAAATTTTCAATCGAAAATTTAATTGACATAGTACCCTCAAATTTTTTTTTCTTTTTGTTAGTTATATGCGCTATATATTTAATATTAATATTGCAACAAAAAAAATTGGTCCACTCTATCCGTTCAAACAGTATGCATTTATTTGTCACACCTTCTTGCACGCTAGAACGGCGCGCGACTAAGCAAACGCACCCACCATACAAACAAATAACAAAGTACGCACATACGTAATTTTCAAACACATTTGTGCATTTATTTATGTTATCCATATTATGGGTATTGTGGGAATCAGGCAAGACAAAGTAACCTGTTCAGGAACTTCATATTAAAATGTCAGTTAATGAAAAAATATAAGTTCAGTTGAATTCACTAATTATTGAAAAAATTAAAAAGCATTGTAACTTATTTTAAAAAAATTAAAATATTAACTCAACATTTAACTTAAACATAAACTTAATTTAATTTGTAAATCAACTTAATTTGTAATAACACTTATGCGTTTAAATAATTACATAAATAAATAAAGGTTATATTTTAAAATGAACCTACACTAATATATATGAGCTAGGCACTAAGTATTAAATTTTGCATACATTCATTTTCTTATTTTTTTTTTTAAGACATTGTTAATAAAAACTTTCCCGTCTTCCGACACAAACTTGCACTGCAGTGATACATCACTCAGAGGTTGAAAGCTGTGGAATTGACGAGTATTTTTTACAGTAAGTGCTCGTTTAAATCGTTGATTGTACTTGCGTTCATATGCATCATGATCCTTTTAGGAACAAGAAGCAAAATTAATTTTTTTAAACGAACTTTCGGCCCAATCAAGAAGAGAACGTGGTGTTGTAATGTGCTTATTTTTGTCTCGTTGTAGGCTAGCACGCAAAGCTTATCTTTTCACACTGCCTGCTAAGCCATCACAGGCTCCTTTCCCATGTGATGTGGCGAAAAATATCCACTCGGCTTTAACACCAAAATCGTTCGTATGATTTAATAAGTTGACAAAGTTTTACTTATTTTTATATTGGGAAGAGGCCCCGTCGGAAAAGTACACAATTTTTGTATTAAAGAGATGTACCGAATTTGATTCGTGACCAACTTTCTCAGAAATAATAACAAAACTAGTATGTAACCCCCGATAATCGGGTGTGTTTGCTTATTACCCCTGCATTGCTTTTGTAGTCAAAGTAGCGCAAAATCGGATGTACTTACATACATACATATTTACATTTTTTTCAATGTTTGTCTATTTCGACTGAAATTCATGCGAGCATTGTATGTACATATGTATGGATATACATTTACAAAGCATGTTAATAGTGCCATATAAAGAGCTTGGGTACAAACTTTAAACGCTAATTTCTCATGAACAAATTAACCTATTGGAATTGTTATAATTTTTTGCAACCATGCTCATGATAAGCTTTCATCTGATATACATTTCTTTTATATACGTATTGTAGTTTAGTCTAGCTAAGCGCCGTGTTTTAGAATAATAATATAGAAGATTGTCATGCTTTGTTTCTCCATTTTTCTTAAAATACGTGACGATTGGGTGAATTGTAGCCTGATCGTTGGACCAATGATGCGATTGAATTGCATCTTGAACAAAAAACGAATAATTCTCTGCAAAATCCAATAAACTCTCCTGCTTCAGCAGTTTCCTTTTTCTTGGAGAAATAGGACGCTTGAGATTTTGCCACAAAATCATGTTTCAAAAGGTCTGACCACTTATTCTTCAATTCTTTTACAAACTCTTCTTTGGAGTATGTCTTTTCAACGATTTCAGTCCTGAAAAGTTTCAAGAAAAATTTTTGTAACTTAATTAACAACTTATTATATTATAATTATTATATTATATTATATTATCTATTATATTATTAATAGGCTAACAAATTTTACATATAAATATTTGCCAAGCTTAAACCCATACTAAATATGCATAAATATTTATGAAATGCATATGGATTTGTTTGCATACCTCTAAGGCAGTGCACAATTATCGAATATATAACCAATACTGCTTCATTTATCTGTAATAAGCGAAAGAAAATTCCTCATGCCACTTGAATTGGTTATCTGACAATCAATTTGTAAATAAAGCGATAGCCCAGTGGGAAGCGTCAGGGGGTAGTGGTCGAGCGGTTGATGGTTCGAGTACAGTTACAGCTATCGGCTTATGTTTGTGATCTCTATTTTCGAGAAAAAAAATTTGGTGCGAATATTTTAAGTTTACGGAAAGCCATGTGAAATAATAATTTTATATCATAAATATACATACATACCACCCATTATAGAAATGCTATAACCGCTTATACAATTTCTTTTTTTTTGGTAAATTTTTCAAAAAATTACCATTAATATAAGTCTGACTGCTCTAATTTTTGAAGATGTAAGCTGCAATTTGCGAATTTTTTTCAAACATAGTAGTCTATTTATCGGACTTCGGTAGATTACTTCTATAAATTTTAGTGATTTCTACCGTTTGAGACAAAGTTGCTGATAGACTCTCTATTTAAAATATAAAAATCGACAACATATTTAATATGTACTTAAAAGTTGAACTAAACCAAGTGGTTAGCGGTCGCCTTAAATTTTACTGAAGTCACCAACTGATTTCTATTCACATGTACAAATGTATTAACTTTTAAAAGGGTAGATTTGCAACCCGAGCCCCAAACAAGTCTAGACCAGATTGAATAGAAAAATATATATATTTTTTCTTGAAATCAAATAAAAAATCCATATAAAGTGTCTTAAATATTGCTAAGTTATGGTTAAAGATAAAAGCTAGAAAATCCTGAAACTTTTTTTGACCTAACCAGAATTTGTAACTTACCAACACTAAAAAGATGAAAAAACCATATATAATAAATTTCTATAAATAGAACTCATATTTCTACATAATGAATTTTA
This sequence comes from Campiglossa producta, assembly GCA_964058755.1. Lineage (NCBI taxonomy): Eukaryota > Metazoa > Arthropoda > Insecta > Diptera > Tephritidae > Campiglossa > Campiglossa producta. The sequence goes on from CAXKVI010000001.1 coordinate 118,579,172, forward strand.
TTTTTTCACTCAATAAGCTCCTCCTATTATTAGAGAAATTATTTTCACTCCCTCGCTCATTGAGTACTTGGGTCCATTATTTATATTAATAGTCTAAATTTGTTGTTGGTATATTGTTAACTTTTAAAATTCTGATTCTCATAAAGCCTAATTGCAGAATTTGATAACTGCTTTGTGCATAAGGTAATGGCGCGGCGGTGAGCGTATGGAATACGGTGTGCACAGGTGCAAGACCCGGTTGCGGAATTTTCTTTTTTTCCTAAAATTATGTTTTTTTAATATTTAAAAACCTTTAATCTTAACTATTACAATTTATTTAACCTAATCGCATAAATTAGTAGCTATTTGTTAAGCACAACCTCATCATTCCATTAATCAAGCGCAACATAAAATCTCGAAAACCGAATATTTGCATGGCATTTGCCATAAATAATTTTGGAAAGGGCTGCTATAATTTAATATTTTTATTATATAATAACAGCCACTATTTTTTAAATTCTGATGGCCTCATTTTGACTATACATGAGTGTTTAAGGTATACATTAGGGTGATTCAAAAAAAATGTCGACTTGGTCTTACCCCCTAAAAAGTTAGGTATTGATGAGAAAATAAGCCTTGCAAAAAATTAGCGCTCTAACTTAACCCTTAGGGGTGGCTATTTTTTTCGCCCTTTCCCATACATTTTGTATGGGGAAAAATGGCATTTTTTTCAAGGTGAATTTTCTTTTAATTTTTGAAACTTTTGCGAAACATGTGCGATTATCTTAACTATTAAGATAATTACAGCCATTTGAAAATGGCTCAGTTTTGTACTATTGCGCACACATACACAGTAACACTTATACAATTTAGTAAATTTTAAATGACTGTAATTATTTTAATAGTTAAGATATTCGCACATGGCTTAAGAGTATGTAAAAATATTTTCAAAAATGTTTCAAAAATTGGAAGAAAAATCACTTTGAAAAAATACCATTTTTCCCCATACAAAATGTATGGGAAAGGGCGAAAAAAAATAGCCACCCCTAAGGGTTAAGATAGAGCGCTAATTTTTTGCACGGCTTATTTTCTCGTCAATACCTAAAGTTTCAGGGGGTAAGACCGAAAAAAAAACCAAATATTTTTTATTTGAATCACCCTAGTATACATACATTTAAGTTGGTCGAGGACGGCCACGGGCCTTAAGGCAGCTATTGACAAAAAGTTGATCAGCACTAGGTTGATTGATTTCGCCGCTGCTCGCAATATGGTCATCAGTAGTACCAGGTTCCAGCATAAACGAATACACCAAGCCACATGGCTGTCTCCTGATCAAAGAACAAGAAACCAGATTGATCATGTCATGATCGACGGCAGACATAGCTCCACCGTTCTGGACGTGCGTACCCTTCGTGGTCCCAATATCGACTCGGACCATTATCTTGTTGCAGCCAAGATACACACACGCCTCTGTGTAGCAAAGAAAGTGCGCACAGTAACGGAAGGAAAGTTTGACGTCGAGAAGCTGCGCACGACACAGACAGCTGACAATTTCTCCACTCGACTCTCACACCTGCTATCGGAGAGCAATCCTCGACCTAACGATGCAACCGAGCAATGGAAGCATATCTCTCACTCATTACGTACCGCCGCTGAGGCCACTATAGGGTTCCAGCGAGCCCGCAAAAACAACTGGTACGATGAGGAATGCAGCACTGCCTCGGACAAAAAGGACGCTGCCTACAGGGAGACGTTGCGAACGGGCGCAACCCGCAGTGTATGGCAACGCTATCGTGAGGCAAAGAAGGAAGAGAGACGCCTTTTCAAAAAAAAGAAACGTGAGGCCGAAAGGCGTGAGTGTGAGGAGCTTGAGATGCTGGCTGACAGGAATGATGCCCGAAAATTCTATGAAAAGATCCGGCGGATGACGGAAGGTTTTAAGACCGGGGCAAGTTCCTGTAAGGACAATAATGGCGACCTGGTAACCGACGTACAGAGTGTACTTAAATTATGGAGGGAGCACTTCTCCTCACTGCTAAATTGCGAGGGAGACGTCGAACCCGATACCCCAATCCCTGACGATGGAAAAGTCGTCCCACCACCTGACTATGATGAAGTGAGGATAGCTATATCCCGGCTCAAAAACAACAAAGCGCCTGGAAAAGACGGACTACCCGCCGAGCTGTTCAAACACGGAGGCGAAGAGCTGGTAAAAAGCATGCATCAGCTCTTATGCAGAATATGGTCAGACGAGTGCATGCCTCCAGATTGGAATTTAAGTGTGCTCTGCCCAATCCACAAGAAAGGCGAACCCGCTAACCGCACCAACTACCGCGGAATCAGCCTTCTTAATATCGCATATAAGGTTCTTTCTAGCGTATTGTGTGAAAGACTGAAGCCCATCGTAGACAAGCTGATTGGACCTTATCAGTGTGGCTTTAGACCTGGTAAGTCTACCATCGACCAGATTTTCACGATACGCCAAATCCTGGAGAAGACCCATGATAAAAGAATCGACACACACCATCTCTTTGTCGATTTCAAAGCCGCTTTTGACAGCGCAAAAAGGAGTTGCCTGTATGCCGCCATGTCTGAATTTGACTTCCCTGCAAAGCTTATACGGCTTTGCCAAATGACGTTGAGCAATACTAACAGCTCCGTCAGAGTCGGGAAGGACCTCTCTGAGCCATTTGAAACCAAACGAGGCTTCAGACAGGGCGACTCCCTTTCGTGCGATTTCTTCAACCTGATGCTGGGGAAGATAATTCGAGCAGCAGAGCTAAACCGCAATGGTACAATCTATTACAAGAGCGTGCAATTGCTGGCGTATGCCGATGATATTGATATCATTGGCCTTAACAACCGCGCCGTAAGCGCTGCCTTCTCTGGACTGGATAAAGAAGCGAAAAAAGTGGGTCTTGCGGTCAACGAGGACAAGACGAAGTATTTGCTGTCATCAAAGAAAGAATCGGCGCACCTGCGCCTTGGCAGCCACGTCACTGTTGATAGTTACAAATTTGAAACTGTGAGGGACTTCGTCTATTTGGGAACCAGCATTAACACCGAAAATAATATCAGTCTAGAAATCCAACGGAGAATCACTCTTGCGAACAAGTGCTACTTTGGACTGAGTAGGCAATTGAGAAGTAAAGTCCTCTCTCGAAGAACAAAGATCACGCTCTATAAGTCTCTCATCATACCTGTCCTGATGTATGGCTCAGATTCATGGACAATGTCAAGAGAAGATGAGATGGCCCTTGGAGTATTTGAGAGAAAAGTTCTCCGGAAGATTTATGGTCCTTCCCGTGATGCCGACGGCGAGTATCGAAGGAGATTTAACGATGAGCTGTACGAGCTTTACGCAGATCTGACCATAGTCCAGCGAATTAAAGCCCAAAGGCTCCGCTGGTTGGGTCACGTCATGCGAATGGACAAAGAAGCTCCAGCCCAGAAGGTTTTCCAATCGTCACCCGAATTCGGCAGCAGAGGAAGGGGGAGGCCTCGACTGAGATGGAAACAACAGGTGGAGGATGACTTGAACTCCCTTGGGGTTTCCAATTGGCGTCAGTTATGGCTAAAAAGGAATGACTGGCGTGCTTTGATAGGCGACGGCCAAAATCGCTTAGGCGGTTAAGCGCCAATAAATGATGATGATGAGATGTTTGAATAAGTTCAACTATTTTAAATTGGTCGAATTTCGACCAAGGGATATACTAGTATTATATTAACTCGTTCACTGCATAAACTGAAATAAAAACTGGAACGCAATCTATCGCGGCTGCGCGCAGCCTCTGGGTCAGGCGGTCTGGCGCCTGACGCCCACACGCTGTAGTAAACAAATTCTATTGTTTATGAGGTGGACGACAAAAAAGTGCCTACTACTTTGTTATTTGTTTGTATGCTGGATGCGTTTGCTTAGTCACGCGCCGTTCTAGCGTGCAAGAAGCTGTGACAAATAAATGCATACTGTTTGAACGGATAGAGTGGACCAATTTTTTTTTGCAATATTAATCTATATATATAAAAGAAAGTGGCGTTAGTACAAACACTTATAACTCAAGAACGCCTGCACCGATTTGGATGATGGACACCAATTCAGATTGTTCTCTGGCCAGAATCGAACAATATCCAAAAAAATTCCCGAAAAATTCCAAAAAAAAAAAAATGTCCCATACATTTTGTATGGTGCGAATTTTTGTTATCTATATATATAAAAGAAAGTGGCGTTAGTACAAACACTTATAACTCATGAACGCCTGCACCGCTTTGGATGATGGACACCAATTCAGATTGTTCCCTGGCCAGAATCGAAGAATATCCAAAAAAATTCCCTAAAAATTCCCAAAAAAAGAAAAAATGTCCCATACATTTTGTATGGTGCGAATTTTTGTTATTTTATATAAAGCGTTCTTGATGATCAATGACGTTTATGTTTGCGTTACGTTGTGATGGGTTATCCAGCAACGAACCTATTCACCATTTAAAAAAAAAAAAAAAAAATTTTACTTGAAAAAATAGTTGCAATTTTTTTTATTTTTATTCAATTCTTTTTTTTTTTAAGGAACAGTAAGTAGTTGAATTTTTTTTCTATTTTGAAAAGAAAAACCCCCCAAAAAAAGAGAAAAAATGGATTTTCAACTAGAAAAAGACCGATGGCAAAAATTATTCTGAAACTTTTAAAAATATATATTTTTTGGTAAAAAATGTCAGCGGATTAACAAACTATCGGTTATAGAAATTTTGATTTCAAAGACACAATTTTACGCAGGGCAACGCCTGCGGGGTCAGCTAGTATTAAATATATAGCGCATATAACTAACAAAAAGAAAAAAAAATTGAGGGTACTATGTCAATTAAATTTTCGATTGAAAATTTTAAAGTTAAATAAAAATGTTATAATAAAAAAATTTTTTTAGTTAATAACTTTTTATTAAAATATAAGCTTTTAAAAATAAACCCTGAAAGTTTCATCAATTTATCTTCAACGGTTGATTTTTAATAAATTTTTGAACAAAAAGTACCAAAAATTTTCTTTAAAAAAAATAAAGGGATTTCATTTCTGTGATCAAGTGGTAAATGGGGGGGTCCAGTTGACGTGATTTAACTCATAAACAAACGAAACGATAAAGTTATTTTTTTCCTTTTTCTCAGAAACGGTACATAGCATCACAAGTACAAGCTATTTGCAATAATAAAAAAATTTCGATAACTTGGCTGTTACGATACAAACGCAAATATAGCCCGATATATGAATATATGCAGTAAACAATACCTGAATAAAATATGTTTCGCATTTACAAATGTAACAAATTTGGAAGTTACGTACCCGGAGAAAAAATTCGTACCAAAAATGGTACGTTTCGGCAAAACGGCAACCGTGTGTGCTACACCAAAAATATGCAGGGGCTCTTAAATAGATATTTGGTTTCGTCATCGCCCATAAAACAGTACCTCATTTGCGGTTTTTCTCCATCACTTCGTTTTTAAATTTTTTGAGTAAAAATATAATACAACTCTGAAATTCTTGAAATTACAACATCAAGCGGGCTACTCACCTGCCAAGAAATGTCAAACCCCATATAAAAAAACCCTCAAGAAATGGTCAAGAACTGTTTTCACAAGTCAGATTTTTTGAGCCAATACTCAGCTCATAAGAAAAAATACTACAATTTTCGGTGGTTGGCAATGCCGGTTAACCTCAAGAAATAAATATGCTCGTGTATATTTCTTGAGGTAAACGTGCAAATCCACGGCAAAGTTGAGTACATATTTCGCGGGTGCGATTTAGTTTAGACTCGCACGAATTTTGGACTGTTTTTGGTATGGAACGAAAGAGGGAGTTCTCCAGATCACAAATATATAGGTCTTAGAGTCAGGCGGTTTATAGTTCTCCGGTAAAACGTTGTTAAAGTTAGTAAATTTTGCACGCTTTTTTTGTATGTATATATATGTATGTACTGTTTTTGACATTGAAAGAGTGTTGTCACATCCAAAAAATTTTAATAAAAAATAATAAGGCTTACAATACTTTTCATGCGCGCCAATTAAGTATTTGAATAGGGTTTGCAAGCCTCACCTATACTAAAATAAATGGGTGTACTACGCTAGAGCACACGTCCGGACTCCGCCAAATGGGTTTACTACGCAGAAGTACTCACTGCGGCGGTAGCCGCAGTTGGTGCTCGCGTCCGGACACGGGATGGCGTAGCCCAGGGTTATTTTAAATAAGCGCGGCCGAAGGCCGCCTACGCGGAAAGGTGTTGAAATAAAAAAAATATGTTTGTTTTTTTTATTTTTTGTTTAAGTGTGGCAACATCCTTCTTTGACAACAAATTTGTTGTGAAATATCTGTGTATAGCTGTGCGATGGTGAAAATTTATAATTTTGTGAAAATAGATGAATATTTATACATATTAATATTATTTTATGTTAATCATATGCAATTCATAAGTGTTATGGTACCATTATGCGGAAAAATGCGTGAAATTTAAAAAATTGTGCGTTAGTTACCTATAGTGTCATGCAAAATTTGCAAAACTTCAACAACCATTATCTCAGTAAATATAAGGCTCCTTACGCTAAGATTATATATTTGTGTTCAGAAAAAGCTCCTCTATCCTCCTGAAAAAACCGGTTTTTTCTAGCTGTGCGAGTCTATACTAAAATTTCCCCTATTTCGCTAAACATAATTTGTACATTTTTATAGGAGTAATTTGCAAAAAAATTGAAAATTTGGTAAACGTCAAAATTTCTTGACCAGGCACAAGAAATATATGCTCGCTTTTTTCTTGAGGCATTTCTTGGAAGGTGGGTAGCCCGCTTTAAGCTGCTATAAATTTCTTGTTTTTAGGCCGAATTCAATTTTATTTAAAAGATGTTTGTTTTGCCTTTCAAACAACGAAAATGCTTTGAAAATCGACCGAAGAATTACCAAGTATAGGTCTTCCATTCCAAAAAAAAGGAATTTTTTCTCAAAAATTTTTGTTTTCTCCACGTTAGATAACACTGTTATGCTATGAATACACATACGGAGATTACCTCCAATAAATCTTCTTTAATCAGATCCAAATTTTACCCTGACACACACAAAATTGAAGATTAACAATCGGCGCCATCTAGTGCTTTGGTTGTATTAGTTGCTATTTAAAACTAGATTTCGCTGGGGATTGTTTATTTTTTGGTGACTCTAGTGTCCAATAGCTGTAAATCGTAATTTTGGTAGTTGTCCTTGCTATTTTTGTTTCTTTATCGGTGACAGTAGCGGTCAAATCGATATGATATCTGTTCAAATCTTCTTCATTTTTGGGAGTTTATAATGAAGATTATGCCCAAGTCAACTCCCAAAAGTGGAGTTAATTCGGAATTAGCTAATATATCAGCCCTATTATTTAATCTTTATAACAAGCCGCATAAAATCACCTATCTAAATGGTGGTTTTTCACAAGCAAGATGGGGTAAGCCAACAGCCGTTCTACAAGAGAATGAGATAAAACAAACAATTAAATTAAAATCGAGTTAAAATTAGCTTAGTACACAGAGAAAAATGAGCTGGTCATATCTACCAATATATGGGTTGATTCAACCAAAATCACTCAATTCTTATCCATTATTCAATGCTGTTAATTCAACTGCATTGAAACTGTTAACCTTAAGTTAACAGTTAAGCTGTTGTTTTAACAGCTAAGCTGTTATTTTGTTGTTCTAGGGGTTACTGGTTCTATTCTTGGTGAGGTCAATATATATATATTTTTTTTAATAATAATAAGTTCTTGTATTGACTTCACCGAAAATCGGACTCAGGTCTCTTGAACGCTCAACCCAGGTATCGCATACTTATTATTATTACAGATTTATTCTAAATGACACGTTGCTTTGTCGCCTCCACCCAGAATCGAAGTCACACTGCTTTGACTGCTGAGCGGATATGACTACCTTCAGGCCATCGCGTACTTATGCTGGCCGACGTGTAATTGCCGCTTTGTTGTATGACAGTTGTTTACCCGACATAAGCTATGATTATTTTGTTCATTTCTTATTATCTCCAAATAGTTGATAGAATATTCGGAATACATTGTTTTTAATTGCATAAGCAGATGGAGGTTTCTTCCCATGACAATACCTTCGCTGTTGGATTAACTGCAGAAGTTTCTTGTTTTTAAAGTGACAGTTCCTTCGCTGTTGAATTAACCCAGTATTCTGTCAGTTTTACCAAATTTTGTTGATTAAAAATTGACAGTTCCATGACTGTTGAATCAACAGTTATTTCAACAAAAAAATTCGGTTGAAATAACCATAATTTGGTCAATTTTAGAGTAACAGTTCGAAACTGTTGATTTTACCAGTGCCATTTTTTTCTATGTAATGCTATGGATACACACACGGAGATTGTCTCCAACAAATCTTCTTTAATCAGATAAAAATTTTACCCTGACACACAAAATTTAAGATTAACAATCCGCGCCATCTAGTGCTTTGTTTGTAGTACTTGCGGTTTAAAACTAGATGTGCTATGTTTTGGTGACTCTAGTGTCCAGTAGCGGTAAACTCGTAATTTTGGTAGTTGTCCTTGCTATTTTTGTTTATTTATCGTTGACAGTAGCGGTGAAATCGTTAGCTCGTTTTCTGATATCTGCTCAAATCTTCTTCATTTTTGGGAGTTTATAATGAAGATTATGCTCAAGTTAACTCCCCAAAGCGGAGTTAATTCGGAATTTGCGCTAATGTATCAGACGTATAATGCTTAATAAAGTCTGTTCAAATTTTAATAATGGCTCAATAACCAGAGGTTTAGTAAGTAGAGTTTTTTCCACCCTGTGCCACTCTACTCCGCACACAAGATTGCTTTTAAGAAGGAGAGGAAAAAGAAGAATAATTTGAAGTAGTTTTGAAAAAATGTATCAAAACTTTACGTACGGTATGCATAAGTTCGAGAAGTATTTTCTTAGAACAACAAATGGAGTTTAATGAGACTATTTCATTTAAGGCATAAAATGCAACTTTTATTTATATCTTATATGCAATAATTGAGTAAAATATAGTATTACATTTTATGGCACACCCCGCAAAAATCGTTAGCTCGTTTTCTGATATCTGCTCAAATCTTCTTCATTTTTGTTAGTTTATAATGAAGATTATGCTCAAGTTAACTCCCCAAAGCGGAGTTAATTCGGAATTTGCGCTAATGTATCAGCCATATAATGCTCAATAAAGTCTGTTCAAATTTTAATCATGGCTCAATAACCAGAGGTTTAGTAAGTACAGTTTTTTTCCACCCTATGCCACTCTACTCCGCACACAAGATTGCTTTTAAGAAGGAGAGGAAAAAGAAGAATAATTTGAAGTAGTTTTGAAAAAATGTATCAAAACTTTACGTACGGTATGCATAAGTTCGAGAAGTATTTTCTTAGAACAACAAATGGAGTTTAATGAGACTATTTCATTTAAGGCATAAAATGCAACTTTTATTTATATCTTATATGCAATAATTGAGTAAAATATAGTATTACATTTTATGGCACACCCCGCAAAAATCGTTAGCTCGTTTTCTGATATCTGCTCAAATCTTCTTCATTTTTGTTAGTTTATAATGAAGATTATGCTGAAGTTAACATTCCCAAAGCGGAGTTAATTCGGAATTTGCGCTAATGTATCAGCCGTATAATGCTCAATAAAGTCTGTTCAAATTTTAATCATGGCTCAATAACCAGAGGTTTAGTAAGAACAGTTTTTTTCCACCCTATGCCACTCTACTCCGCACACAAGATTGCTTTTAAGATGGAGAGGAAAAAGGGGGAATAATTTGATATAGTACTCTATTTCCTATCCATAGAGTACTCCGATTGGAGCATCAGAGTACTCCAAATGTAATCCTTTTTCATTAAAGTTGTGCTCCAATTAACATTGCGATGTCCTAGGACTGGACCACCTACACCAACCTTCGCTTTGTTTCTGCTACTCCTTGGTGTACCTACTGTCAGAGTACTTTCAATGTACTCCAATGTTGTTACTCTTTGGAGTATATACTGTCAGAGCGATAGTGGCGTGATTTTTGTCGATAAGGCAGGAGCAATGATCGGCTTTCAAAAAGCTAAAGGTGGTCCGATGAGCTATACAAAGGATTACTATTAGAGTACTCCAATATTAAAAAATTGAAGCACATAATCCAACGATTTTTGTAGAGCATTTATGGTGCTTCGTACTGCTTATGAGAAGTTTTTTCTTTAACCGTTTTTATGGCCCACTAATAGGTCGTGTCCCTCGTGAAGGGTGGACACCTTGCCGCGGTACGAGGGCTTAAGTCGATAGCCACAGGGCTACGTTGCCCTTGTGATCATAGCGCCACCGGTACTACATCACAAGAGAAGCCAAGCCTCTCTGGCGCGACGACTAAGATCTTCCCCCTCCCAATCCAGGGTGTTATGCGACCACGTGCCCATTGGACGTTTGCAGCCGGGAGGCAAATCGTGGCTGTAATCGAACGGAGCCTCTCTGATACCGGGCCGCCTCGGAGAGTAACTATGGCCTTACCGCGGTATGGGGCTCTGCCGCGGCGGACGACACATTCCCCCTACTCTTCCCTTGACCCTAAACTGGCCTTGCCCGGCGAGGGGTCGTACGAACAAGATGATAAATAATAACAAAAACCCTAAAACTAAAGATACAACTATGTATACTGCACAGCAGAGGAGGAAAATGCTGGAGCAAGCGAGAACGCAACGTCGGAGGACAAACTCCATTTCCTTATCAGCCGAGAGATCGACAGCGATGGCAACTACGGGTCGATTAGCTCTGGATAACAAGGGGGCAATCCCCAAAGTAAGTACCGGTACAAACACAGTGAAGCCAACAACGGCTGATGGTAAAGTCCTAGTAAGTGCCGGTACCGAAACTAAGTCTTTAACGTCTGTGGCAGTGGTCTCACGACCTGGCCCCAGAGATCCAAATAAGGGAACGACCGCGATGGCAACTACGGGTCGAAATTTACCCCAAAAGACATCTCCCAGTCGCTCTGAGGACTTGGACAAAAGAGCGGCCGCGAGGATCCTGAAGAAATACGAGGGTATTTCACAAGAGACGCTATCGCCGAATGCTAGAAAGACGGTGGAGATGGCTGAAGCTATCTTACCGAACTTCCAAAGCGATTACGCGCCAAAGAAGGTTAATGGAAATCCCTTCAAACGCCAGAGATCGGACGTGGATTTAAAACCTCACCCGAAGCGGCAGCAATACGCCCCGTAGTGGGTAAACTCAGCTTTGCTGAAGTAACTAAGGATAGGATCCTCATAGGCGTCATTGACCGAGGTAACGAAAGCTGGGCCATCCCTAGGGACCAGTGGCGGTACGTTCGGAACGCTATCGGTAATGCCCTTCTCGACATTATGGATGAGTCTCCGGGTGCCACGCCGATGGGTTCTGATGCGGGATGGCACCAGGGCCGAATCAAGGTATTCGCTTGCGAGGATGCAAAAACGGTTGCACTGTACAAGGCAGCAGCTGCAAGACTGGGTGAGATCTACCAAGGGGCAAGAATCGAGGTTGTCGACTGGAAGGACGTCCCGGCTCGGCCAAGGGCCAGAGCGTGGATTCCTGCTATCCCTGCTGAACCTGAGAGAATTCTCAGGATGCTCAGGATCATGAACCCGTCTCTCCCGACGCAGGACTGGGGTGTCAGTCTGGTCGAGGATGCGGTAGGGCCTGACAGGCAAGTGGTCTTCACCTTGACTAAGGAAGCACTCGAGCCCCTTAAACGGCGCAATGGACGAGTGCACTACGGCATGGGTCAGATCGTGATCCACGTATACCGCGGCGATGCACAGCGCGCTGCTATTTCGGCTGCACCGGAGGGCTCGGACATCGCAGTGCCGGAAAGTATGGTATCTGCCACTTCAAATGGCGAAGGAGCAGTGAACAGCTCGGAGATGGGAGACAGCCTGCTCGACGGGAAGGACCTCAACGTCACAGTGATAGCAGCTAGTCCTGAGCGCACCAATGTCAATACTGCCACAGTTAGTAGGATCTCGGCTACGCCAAATCGTGGTCTGAACAAATCGTCGTTGAAAGATAAGCCTCCAGACGAGGTGGAACTCGACGATACGGCGGTGGCAGGGAAGTCTGAGCGCTCTCATGCTGGTGGTGATTCAGATAAACCTGCACAAATCTAAAGCAGCCTCGGCTGCTTTAATCAGTCGTCTCTCTAAAGGCGACATAGATGTGGTCCTCATCCAAGAACCCTGGGTCAACAGCTCAAGGATTTGCGGTTTGGGGATTAAGGGTTTTAAGCTAATCCAAGCCAGCGAGGGGGGCAGGGTTAGAGCCTGTATTCTGGTTAAGTCTGAGCTGAATGCTTTTCTCTTGCCCAACTATACCAATGGTGACGTTACAGCTGCCAGTTTAACAGTCGACAGTGCCAGTCTGACGATGGCATCGGTCTATATGCCCTACGACGCCGAAGAACCTCCGCCACAGAGGGAGGTAAAAGACCTGGTGGCAAATTTTTCCATGGGGCATCTTATCATCGGAACTGACGCCAATGCTCATCACGTTCAGTGGGGAAGCTCCGATATCAATGCTAGAGAAGAGTCGTTGTTTGATTATTTGTTAACAACTAACCTGGTAGTTTGCAACGTGGGTAACGAACCTACATTTATTACTAAAACCCGTAGGGAGGTCATAGATCTCACTATTTGCAGCGAAGGCGCTTATGAGTGGGTCAGAAAATGGCGCGTTCTCGATGAACACTCATTCTCCGACCACCGGTACGTAGAATTAGTTCTAGACTTTTCTGTTGAGCAGCCGGTTATGAAACGCAACCCACATAACACTAACTGGCAGCTACACAATGAAATACTATCTAGGGACTTGCCAGCACTGCCCCCACAAGTCCCCTCATCAGTAGGGGAGTTGGAGGATCTGGTAAAGACCTTTACAACGGCGCTCTCGAATGCCCTAGAGCAGGCTTGCCCAGTGCCAAAACCACGCGGTTAACATAGGCCGCATTGGTGGTCCTACGACCTGGACACGCTCCGTAAATCAAGTAGGACACAATTCAATAAGGCCAAGAGCCTTGGCACGGAGATTCAATGGCTCGAATATAAAGTTAAACTCAGGGCCTACAAAAAAGCTCTGAGGCAGGCGAAGAGAGTATCGTGGGGAAATTTCTGCACTGGGGTCGAAAATGTCGACGATACAGCAAGACTTAGACGAGTGCTCTTAAAAACTCAAACAGCCACAAGCTATTTGCGCAAACCTGACGGATCCTGGACCAGCACGGAGAGGGAAACCCTAGAGCTGCTCTTGAATACGCACTTCCCAGGGAACTTGCATGAGGAACCCCTAGCACCTACAACAAACCTGGCTGTACACATACCCCTCACGGAGGAAAAGGTTAGGTGGGCGGTTAAAAGCTTCGAACCGTTCAAGGCTGCCGGGCCAGACGGGATTATTCCCGCACAACTCATAAACACGCTGGAGCCATCAGCCAAATGGCTGGTATTTCTCTATACAGCCTGCCTGGCTCTTAGCTACATTCCGTGCTCCTGGAGAAGTGCCACGGTAGCGTTTATTCCTAAGGCGGGGAAGGCGTCTCATTACGAGCCCAGTCTCTCATCCTTTGTGCTCAAGACCTTCGAGAGGATAATAAATGACTACCTCTCCTCTACTATTGATAGCAACCTGATCTGTAGCTATCAGCATGCATACACCAAAGGGAAATCTACAGAAACTGCGCTTCACAGCCTAGTTTCTGTTATTGAAAAATCGCTGAATGAGAAGGAGTACTGTCTTGTGGCCTTTTTAGATATTGAAGGAGCCTTCAACAACATAAGCCCTGATGCTATAAACACCGCTTTAACAAGTCTGGGCATAAGTAGGTCTCTTATTGGACTTATTGATTAACTGCTAAGGGGTAGACGAATAGTTTCATCACTGGGCTCGGTTGACTTATCACGCTATGTCACAAGGGGAACGCCTCAGGGTGGTGTTCTCTCCCCGCTTCTATGGAACCTCACTGTCAACTCGATGCTGCGAGACACAAGCTGGGGGGCGGGAAGGTAGTGGCATATGCAGATGACTTAGCTATAGTATACAGGGGCAAATTCCCACAAACCCTGTGCGACTTGATGCAAGTAGCACTGAGAGAGGTTTCCTCATGGTGCTCGCGCTGCGGACTGAGCATCAACCCGGGAAAAGTGGAACTGGTCCTTTTCACCAACCGCTATAAGATACCACCGCTAATACTACCAAAACTGAATAACGTGCACCTGAACTTGGCTGACAAAGCCAAGTTCTTGGGCACAGTTCTGGATAGGAAACTAACCTGGAAGGAGAATGTTCTTCAGCGCCAGAAGAAAGCGTGTATTGCACTCTACACGTGCAAAAAAGCCATTGGAAAGAAATGGAGGCTTAGCCCCAAAATATGCAAATGGATGTACACTGCAATCATTCGACCAATCATGCTCTATGGAGTTGTGGTATGGTGGCCTGCGCTGAGCAAGGTAACAAACCTTAATCTGCTAGGTAAAGTACACAGATCTTGCATGATCTGTATAAGCGGTGCGTTAAGAACAACGCCCAATGAAGCACTCCAGGCCATTCTTGGCATTTTGCCACTCGATCTGGAAGGGCACCGAGTAGCAGCAGCATCGGCTCTGCGTCTAAGGGAAACGTCCGGCTGGGGCGCAAGCACTACTGGACACGCCTGTATTTTGGGATCCTATAACTTTCCTCCGCTGAGCACAGATCGCTGTGCGACCACAACAGTCGGAGATAGCGGTTTTAAAATCAACATTCCCAGCAGGGAAGAATGGGAGAGCACGGATCGGAGTCCCGTCACTCATGGCGGCAATTCCATTTATACTGATGGCTCGAAGTTAGACGGCAGAGTTGGGGGAGGAGTTTATTCAAAGGATCTGAACCTTGAGCTCTCCTTCAGACTACCTGATCACTGCAGTGTCTTCCAGGCTGAAGTATCAGCAATCATGGACGTCGCTGCTTGGATAGGCCAACACACTATCAGACAGGACATTTTTATATTCAGCGACAGCCAGGCGGCCATCAAATCCCTTGGCTCTTACTCGTTCAACTCTGAACTGACGCTCAGCTGTCGTCGATCTCTACAAGAGATGGCCCAACAGAATCGCATTAACCTCACATGGGTCCCGGGGCATAGGGACATTGAGGGAAATTGTAGGGCAGACGAACTTGCGAGGCAGGGCACGACCAAGCAGGTTCTTCGCGATAAAGAGCCCTTAGGTATGCCGTTTGCCACATGCAAGCTTATGCTGAAGGAATACACACTCCGCCAAGCCAACGAAAGATAGCTGCAATCTCCAGGATGCCGGATATCCAAAGAAACCTGGCAGAAATGGGATCATAAAAGATCAAGACAAATTTATGCCCTAAGGAGAAGAGAAATCTCCATATTAATAGGCGTATTAACTGGGCTCTGCCTCATTGGTAAGCACGCAGAAAGACTTGGTGTGCCCTACCGACGATGCTGTAGGAGTTGTAAGGATGATGAGGAGGAGGAAACGGTGTAGCACCTCATCTGCAACTGCCCGGCTTTAAGTGGCGCGATATGGCAGGGTCCCGGAACTGACTTTCCTAGTGTTGGTGGTATCACAACGGGCCTTTTAATACTGGGCTAGGTGTGCCTCTGCGGCAGCCACTTGAACCTAACCTAACCTAGGTCGTGTTATTAGAACAGCACCTTACAAGAAAAGATGCCAAGCAAAAACAAAATTCATAAAGTGTGTGTTAGAGTGGTTCAAAAATTTTTTTGTTTGGAAAATCTAAAACGCTACCCCGAAATATGGTTCCTTGTGACAAAAAAATGGGCTGCTATTTTTTTTTTTTTTTTTTAAAGGTGGTTTAGAGCTACTCGCTTTTATAAAAAAAATTAGATGCTTGCAAATTTAATTTAATTTTAACATGTTTAAGTGCAGTAAAAATTTGCGTTTTTGTGTGTTGTTATTCTGTTTTCATTGACGAATATTCCTGCAATTCAATAGCCTTCTTGGATGAGTAGAAAGGGTTTAACTCCTGAAAGTATGTTTCGAAATTGAAAACGGTGCAACTAAAACGCCTACACTGACCCCATTGCGCATTGGTTTTTTGGAAATATTTCGCATCTAGAAGGTTTATCACATCGCTGATTATGAATCCGATGTCAGTCTTTTTAAATTCAAAATGGCGGGTCCAATATGGCGGTGATTTTTTTGAAAACTAATTGGATTTTATTGAAACTTGGTACTCGGGGGTTTATGCGTTGTCTGATTACGAATCCGATATCGGTTTTTTTAAATTCAAAATGGTGGATCCAATATGGCGGTGCATACTGTGTGAAACTCGTCACAGATGGATTTATGACATCGATTTATATGCACTAGTATCGCTTGTGATCGAAAATTCGACCAATAAAAACTTTAGAGGGTCGACGGGTCGCTAGCCCCGTACCCCCATCCTTAAATTTCGAGGACGCCCTGAAAATATACCGTCAGTTTTTTCAATTTCCTTTCCATCGGTGCATATTTCATTTATATATATTAATATATAATATATAAGATGCCAGTTTTGCCCAACTTGCATAGGAATCCGATGTCAATAAATACGCCACATGAAAACCTTTAGGAACCTCCTTGAACAAACCGTTTGACCGATTGGAATGAAATATGCAACGATGAAAAGAAAATTGAAAAAACCGAGGTATAGGCGGTATATTTTCAGGGGCGTCTCCGAAATTTAAGGATGGGGGTACGGGGCTAGCGACCCCACGACCCTCTAAAGTTTTTATTGGTAGAATTTTCGATCACAAGCTTTACTAGTTCATATAAATCGATGTCATAAATCCATCAGTGACGAGTTTCACACAGTCGAATTAGTTTTCAACAATGCACCGCCATATTGGATCCACCATTTTGAATTTAAAAAAACCGATATCGGATTCGTAATCAGACAACTCATAAACCTCCGAGTACCAAGTTTCAATAAAATCCAATTAGTTTTCAAAAAAATCACCGCCATATTGGACCCACCATTTTGAATTAAAAAAAAACTGACATCGGATTCATAATCAGCGATGTCTTAATCCTTCTATATGCGAAATATATCCAAAAAACCAATGCGCAATGAGATCAGTGTAGGCGTTTTAGTTGCACCGTTTTCTATTTCGAAACATATTTTCAGGAGTTAAACCCTTTCTACTCATCCAAGAAGGCTATTGAATTGCAGGAATATTCGCCAATGAAAACAGAATAACAACACACAAAAACCCAAATTTTTACTGCACTTAAACATGTTAAAATGAAATTAAAATCGCAAGTATCTCATTTTTTTATAAAAACGAGTAGCGCGACCTCTAAACCACCTTTAAAAAAAAAAATAGCAGTCTCTTTTTTTTGTCATAAGGAACAATAAATGGGGGTAGCGTTTTAGAATTTCCAAAAAGTCCATATTTGTGAACCACTCTAGTGTGTGTATACAGCAACGAATTCAGCTTGACACGTCCTGTATTACAAACGTAGACGTCTCGAAGTAATGCTAGAGCAGAAACCAGCTGCTGGATATTTTAGGTCGTTATGTGGTTTTACATACAACTTCCAACGTCAGACAGATATAATCCATTGCCCAAGAAGGCCTTTTGATGGCTTCTTTCACCTAAGTGGTTGTGCTAGCAATGAACACGTTGGTTGAGTTTATCCTTTTTGGCTCATTACCCATGGTCTACAAAAAAGAAAGTATGCCTTGCCGAGACCGAATAGTTCTTGATGCGCAACTCTTGGTCTTAAAAATGCGCAACATGCGGGACAAACAATCATATCACGGATTGAGGACAGCCTGGGTAGGAGATCTACATATTTTCTTCAACATTGAAAAAGGAGTTTGAAAAGAAATAACAATTATAATTTTTAGGAGCAACTTGGGAGTTTGGATGGTGAAAAGCACAGGGTGACAGAGGGCTACGAAACCTATGTAACCTTTCACAATTAAACCATGGGCTCATCTATCTTCCCAAATATTAGGCAGGGTGAAAGGGTGAGATAATAATCCGAAAATTAGCACAGCTTACTTTTCTGCAGCCATTTAAAGCGCACCTTGGTCCACAGTTTGCACACCCATTTTTGATAGGTTAGACCTCTTCAAAAAAAAAAAAAACGCTGGACGAAACATCAATTGAAATTTAACGTTCTACCGAATTTCCCAAAAAAATTGTTTGCGCCATACAAAATACATAAAAAACATCCACTTTTTTGCATGTTTTTTTTGTAATAATGCACCGTAGAAGAAAATAGTTTGAAAGATGTCACCATTTCTGAAGTAAATACAAAAAAAAACAAAAATGCACTTTAAATGACTGCAGAAAAGTATGCCCTGCATATTATTGGATCATTTTTTTTTCACGCTTTCATGTCAACTAATAGACCATTTCCCTTTGAATAGATTCTAAAACGAAACAATTTTGAAGAAAAAATAATAATTTTAACAGGCTTTATTGAGCATTACTAAGCTTATTTTAACTCGACTTCAATTTACTTTTTTGTTTTAGATTGGTGATTTTATGTGGCGTGTATGAAGATTAGATAACAGAGCTATCTAACGTTACGTTACAATAAAAAGGCAAAGAAAACCCGAAAACGGGTAAACAATTGTAAAAAATCTGCTTACGTAATACTTGAACGGCTTCAAATGAGCCGAAGGTCTTAACACTACCCAGTAGGAAGAGGGAGCATCGTTTTATTAATCCCGGAGAACTCCTTTACGAGTATCGGATTACTCCCTATACGTCTGTGTATAAGCATACAATTTCTATACTCCCTTTTAACATTGTATGTCCCAGGCAGGCTAGTAATCCCTTTGACCTCCCAAAAAACAATAAGGGATGCTTTTTATTGATCACAGCGGAGCATTGGGAGAGTTTCGGAGAGTCTCTTTATCTCTGTATGAGTAAAATGGGAGAAAATAGTGGAGAATTTTCTTCTATTGCCCCTCGATCATGTCAAAAGGAGTATACTTTCATTCATCACTTGAGGAGATCTTCCCTTCTTCTCTACTGAGAGTAATATGGGAGCATACAACGGAAAAAATCTCACCTATTGCTTTAAAATCATGCTAAAGGGAGGCATCTTTTATTCCTCGTTCGGGGAGATCTACTTGGTAGTGCTCATAATTAAATGTAGTTTTGTAATTTATCACTCAACTTCAGTATAATAAATAAATAATATTTTTTACATGGAAAACATGAAAGGTGCAAACATGCACCGTTTGTTGACTAACAAAATTTTTCTGCCAACATGCGTCCTGGGAGTTGTGTGCTATTGCACACACGTACAAACTCTAGTAATTATACCCAGTGTACTAGTACTAGTACAAGGGTATATTAACTTTGTTCACATAACGGCTATTTGTAACGGCACAAAATAATCGAGATAGATATAGAGTTCCATATAGGAAAGTTCTTAGGTTTAAAAGAGGAGTTGATTAAGGCATGTCCGTCCGTCTGTCCGTCCGTGTACACGATAACTTGAGTAAAAATTGAGATATTTGCATGAAATTTTGTACACAGGTTACTTTCTGGGCAAGGTAGGTTGCTATTGAAAACGGTCGAAATCGGATGATAACCACGCCCCCTTTTTCGATATCGAAAATTTCGAAAATCACACAAATTGGCTTATCTCGGTAGCTGAAATGGCTAAAATGATATAATTTTATAGGTGAATCCCCCTGGTCATTCTCTTATGATTTTTCCATAAATTTTTTATAGTGGGCGTGGCACCGCCCACTTTTAAGTGAGGCGTTTTTGAAAATTTGACTGGTCGTAACTCTTAAACAGATTACGATAGAACGATGGAATTTGGCACAAAGCATACTAGTATCGTTGGGAGTATACCTGATGAAAGTGGATAAAATCGCCCTTCAACCACGCCCACTTTCGATATCGAAAATTTCGAAAATCACACAAATTGACATATCGGCAGCTGAAATGGCTAAAATGATATAATTTTATAGGTGAATCCCCCTGGTCATTCTCTTATGATTTTTCCATAAATTTTTTATAGTGGGCCCGCCCACTTTTAAGGGAGGCGTTTTTGAAAATTTGACTGGTCGTAACTCTTAAACAGATTACGATAGAACGATGGAATTTGGCACAAAGCATACTAGTATCGTTGGGAGTATACCTGATGAAAGCGGATAAAATCGCCCTTCAACCACGCCCACTTTCGATATCGAAAATTTCGAAAATCACATAAATTGACATATCTCGGTAGCTGAAATGGCTAAAATGATATAATTTTATAGGTGAATCCCCCTGGTAATTCTCTTATGATTTTTCCATAAATTTTTTATAGGGGGCGTGGCACCGCCCATGTTAATTTATTAAATCAATGATAATTTATTAAACTGACAACCCCTTACCGCTGGTGGGGGGAAGTTGTTCAGTTTTTGTTGAATTAAACCAACAAATTAGTGTGAGTTTGTAAGACTGGTTTATTCAGATATTTACATGAGTTTATATACAATTTCTTAAAATAATGTTCCTATTCTAACTAAATGTGTTTGTGTGAAGTAACAAACGAGCAATAAAAAAAGGACTGATTCTAATCATAGTTTTTCGATCAGTTGGTCTTTGTTAATTTTATTGATTTTTTATTACTTCTCAAGTGTTTCCTATTTTAGAGATTATTTAAAATGGATATACATTAAGGTGGAGTGAAAACATATGGAGATATTTTGTTTGTTTTTTTTTTTTTTTAACGTAATAGCAAAAAAAACCTGCCTTTATACGAGTTAATGAACCCCTCAAAATTTTATGGCGATAGGATGACGTTTTGATTTGCCCCCAGCCGGCCAAAGTTGAGACCAATAAGCACGATCTAGTGCAAATATGAAATTTTGAAAATTGTAAAATCAAAAAACGAAGTATGAAGATTGATAAACATGGTTGAGCTGAGTATTACTGTGAATTTTTTTTTTTTTTTGAAACAACAACATCAAAAGTTGTTAAAGGTTAAAGTTCATATAATGCATTTTTTAAATTGCAATTACTTAAAAACTACTGAACCGATTTCGGAAATTTTTTTACCATTCGATAGGTATTTTGATTCCCTTTAATTTGATATACATTTTATGTATGAAAAGTAAGGGGGGTAAAAGGGGGTTTGACCCCCGAAGGGGGGGAGTTATGAAACCCACTGGAAAATTGTGTAGCTATAAAAAAAGCTTGGTTTTCAACAGTACAATCCCAATTTTTTCTTTTTTTTTTCTTTTTGAGTTGGCGGTACTCGCATTTGTTTCCTCAGCTGATTTTAAACTTCATATATCAACGATATGCCTAATTATCGTACTTGTAACTTGTTTTATTATATATAATAGAAAAATTGCGTATAATAATTAAAGATAACAAATTTAATTTGATGTTTTACAGTTTTTGTTTAAAGATAGTCTATTTCTAATTATGTGAATAAGTAAAAGCTTTACAAGCGCAGAAAGTTAAAACTAAACTTTAAATTGATTTTTTGTATGAAAGGAAGGCATCCTTTGTCGGGATAATAATCGTGCTCTTATGAAACCATCACGTGCATTTTCTCCACAAACTTTAGTGGACGCTTCTGTTACCAGCTGAATGCATCGCTCTACGGCTTGAGTATGGCAAGGAAATTCTTCTATAAGCTCTTGTAAGATGAGCTCACCTTCAACAATTTTTTTAAGGGTTTCATTTGAAATATTTAAAGTCAAAGGTGGTTCAGTTATTTGACAGTCTTTCCAAGTAATTATTTCAGTATAATCGGGAGCATCAAATATTATTTCAGGAACTGTAAACTTACGTAACCCCGGCCTTTCCTCTGACCTTGCTTTTAAAATACGTTGATATGCTAGATTACGTATAGCTTTTCTCTCATCTGCAAGCATGGCGATAAGAAGATTTTCTGGATGACAGAAATATCCATTACGTTGAAGCACAGGATAAATAACTTTCTTTAAGCTGCTATTTAAGTAATGACACAAACTTATTGTTTCCACAAATGTTTTGCTCCGTTTGTACAAGATGAATTAAATTTAATGGTAAACCACATTTGACCATAAACTTTCATAACAAAAGTAGCCGGTATTTGCAAGTTTTCTTCGGGATCACTTTTGGTAGCATACAACCTTAAAATTCTAATTGCTGTGGTTAACCATCTTGAATGGTTGAGAGGTCCAGGTTTCGTGTTTGCTAAATCTGTAGAAAAGTCACCCGTACTGATGGCGGTCATTATTTCAAAGAGATATTTTTGGTCAGTACTTAAGTCACTTTTGTCAACTTTAGGCAGTGTCGTAGAAATAAGTGGAAATTTAGCGATCTGCATAGTTTCACACGATTTTAATTGAACTCCAATCGGTCCTGAAAAACACCTGGGTCCTGCAGTTTCTCCATCCAAATATAACAACAAATGTCGCAGTGGAAGCTCATTTGAATGCAACTGGCAAACAAACCAATGTAATGGTTTATCTAGCTCTTCTTCCATGAGACGAATAACACCTTTGTAACCGGTATTGACTACTGTCCCATCACACCCAATAACAGCTATAGCATTTAAATCTACTGATTTACTCCTCAAGTGAGTTATTATAGAATTTTTTATGACTGGCGGTTCCCGATTCGCATGTGACATGCCCAAAATAATCACTTCCTGGCTCCGACAGAATTATGTAGTGGTCTTCAGTTTGTTGCTCTTTATAATATTTTCCTTCTTTTTTTACAAGAACTAAAGATTTGTCCTTTTTACCATCAAAGTAAAGACCACGTAGCTTTTCTTTATATCTCCGAAACCTTTACAGCAAAAAAAAAAATTTTTTCGGATGATGAAAAACTACAAACGATTTAAAACATATTTCAACAAAAAAAAAACCAAAATTTACTTCATTTGCTTGGTTTCTGCACAATATATTGTATTTTCGGAGTAACTATAAAAGCTACAAAAAAAAAATTTCACTATAATCAATTTTGTCGTTTGTAGTTGTAGGAAAAGTACTTTTAGTGCTTTCAAATTGCTGAATTCTGCCTTTTTTGACATGCGTTTTCGATTACTCCGAAACCTTCGGAGCAAAAAAAAAGATTTTTTTTTTTGGATAAAAAACTACAAACGATTTAAAAGATATTTCAACAAAAAAACCAAAATTTACTTCATTTGCTTGGTTTCTGCACAATATATTTATTTTCGGAGTAACTATAAAAGCTACAAAAAAAAATTTCACTACAATCAATTTTGTCGATTGTAGTTGTAGGAAAAGTACTTTTAGTGCTTTCAAATTGCTGAATTCTGCCTTTTTTTGACATGCGTTTTCGATTACTCTGAAACCTTCGGAGCAAAAAAAAGATTTTTTTTTTGGATAAAAAACTACAAACGATCTAAAACATATTTCAACAAAAAAAAAAACAAAATTTACTTCATTTGCTTGGTTTCTGCACAATATATTTTATTTTCGGAGTAACTATAAAAGCTACAAAAAAAAAATTTCACTACAATCAATTTTGTCGTTTGTAGTTGTAGGAAAAGTACTTTTAGTGCTTTCAAATTGCTGAATTCTGCCTTTTTTTGACATGCGTTTTCGATTACTCCGAAACCTTCGGAGCAAAAAAAAGATTTTTTTTTGGATAAAAAACTACAAACGATCTAAAACATATTTCAACAAAAAAAAAAAAAAAATTTACTTCATTTGCTTTGTTTCTGCACAATATATTTTATTTTCGGAGTAACTATAAAAGCTACAAAAAAAAAAAATTTCACTACAATCAATTTTGTCGTTTGTAGTTGTAAGAAAAGTACTTTTACTGCTTTCAAATTGCTGAATTCGGCCTTTTTTTGACATGGGTTTTCGATTACTCCGAAACCTTCGGAGCAAAAAAAAATTTTGTTTCGGATAAAAAACTACAAACGATTTAAAAGATATTTCAACAAAAAAAACCAAAATTTACTTCACTTGCTTGGTTTCTGCACAATATTTGTATTTATTTTCGGAGTAACTATAAAAGCTACAAAAAAAAATTTCACTACAATCAATTTTGTCGATTGTAGTTGTAGGAAAAGTACTTTTACTGCTTTCAAATTGCTGAATTCTGCCTTTTTTTGACATGCGTTTTCGATTACTCCGAAACCTTCGGAGCAAAAAAAAAATTTTTTTTCGGATAAAAAACTACAAACGATTTAAAACATATTTCAACAAAAAAAAACCAAAATTTACTTCATTTGCTTGGTTTCTGCACAATATATTGTATTTTCGGAGTAACTATAAAAGCTACAAAAAAAAATTTCACTACAATCAACTTTGTCGTTTGTAGTAGTAGGAAAAGTACTTTTAGTGCTTTCAAATTGCTGAATTCTGCCTTTTTTTGACATGCGTTTTAGATTACTTCGAAACCTTCGGAGCAAAAAAAAATTTTTTTTTGGGTAAAAAAATACAAACGATTTAAAACATATTTCAACAAAAAAAACCAAAATTTACTTCGTTTGCTTGGTTTCTGCACAATATATTGTATTTTCGGAGTAACTATAAAAGCTACAAAAAAAATTTCACTACAATCAATTTTGTCGTTTGTAGTTGTAGGAAAAGTACTTTTAGTGCTTTCAAATTGCTGAATTCTGCCTTTTTTTTGACATGCTTTTTCGATTACTCCGAAACCTTCGGAGCAAAAAAAAAATTTTTTTTCGGATAAAAAACTACAAACGATTTAAAACATATTTCAACAAAAAAAAAACAAAATTTACTTAATTTGCTTGGTTTCTGCACAATATATTGTATTTTCGGAGCAACTTTAAAAGCTACAAATAAAAAAATTTCACTACAATCAATCTTGTCGTTTGTAGTTGTAGGAAAAGTACTTTTAGTGCTTTCAAATTGCTGAATTCTGGCTTTTTTTGACATGCGTTATCGATTACTCCGAAACCTGCGGAGGAAAAAAAATTTTTTTTCGGATAAAAAACTACAAACGATTTAAAACATATTTCAACAAAAAAAAAACAAAATTTACTTCGTTTGCTTGGTTTCTGCACAATATATTGTATTTTCGGAGTAACTATAAAAGCTCCAAAAAAAAATTTCACTACAATCAATTTTGTTGTTTGTAGTTGTAGGAAAAGTACTTTTAATGCTTTCAAATTGCTGAATTCTGCCTTTTTTTGACAAGCGTTTTCGATTACTCCGAAACCTTCGGAGCAAAAAAAAAATTTTTTTTTCGGATAAAAAACTACAAACGATTTAAAAGATATTTCAACAAAAAAAACCAAAATTTACTTGATTTGCTGGGTTTCTGCACAATATATTTATTTTCGGAGTAACTATAAAAGCTACAAAAAAAAAATTTCACTACAATGAATTTTGTCGATTGTAGTTGTAGGAAAAGTACTTTTACTGCTTTCAAATTGCTGAATTCTGCCTTTTTTTGACATGCGTTTTCGATTACTCCGAAACCTTCGGAGCAAAAAAAAAATTTTTTTTCGGATAAAAAACTACAAACGATTTAAAACATATTTCAACAAAAAAAAAACCAAAATTTACTTCATTTGCTTGGTTTCTGCACAATATATTGTATTTTCGGAGTAACTATAAAAGCTACAAAAAAAAATTTCACTACAATCATCTTTGTCGTTTGTAGTTGTAGGAAAAGTACTTTTAGTGCTTTCAAATTGCTGAATTCTGCCCTTTTTTGACATGCGTTTTAGATTACTTCGAAACGTTCGGAGCAAAAAAAAATTTTTTTTCGGATAAAAAACTACAAACGATTTAAAAAATATTTCAACAAAAAAAAACCAAAATTTACTTCATTTGCTTGGTTTCTGCACAATATATTGTATTTTCGGAGTAACTATAAAAGCTACAAAAAAAAATTCACTACAATCAATTTTGTCGTTTGTAGTTGTAGGAAAAGTACTTTTAGTGCTTTCAAATTGCTGAATTCTGCCTTTTTTTGACATGCGTTTTCGATTACTCCGAAACCTTCGGAGCAAAAAAAAAAAATGAATTTCACTGCAATCAATCTCATCGTTTGTAGTTCACAAAAATGCAAAAAAAGTTTGAATTTTTCAAAGCGGGTTCCAGAGTGATATGCATTAGGCGATATCTCCGAAACCTTTGGAGAAAAAAAAAATGAATTTCACTACAATCAATCTCATCGTTTGTAGTTCACAAAAATGCAAAAAAAGTTTGAGTTTTTTCAAAGCGGGTTCCAGCGTGATGTTCATTAGGCGATATCTCCGAAACCTTCGGAGCAAAAAAAAGATTTTTTTTTTGATAAAAAACTACAAACGATCTAAAACATATTTCAACAAAAAAAAAAACAAAATTTACTTCATTTGCGTGGTTTCTGCACAATATATTTTATTTTCGGAGTAACTATAAAAGCTACAAAAAAAAAAAAAAATTCACTACAATCAATTTTGTCGATTGTAGTTGTAGGAAAAGTACTTTTACTGCTTTCAAATTGCTGAATTCGGCCTTTTTTTGACATGCGTTTTCGATTACTCCGAAACCTCCGGAGCAAAAAAAAAAAATTTTTTTTCGGATAAAAATCTACAAACGATTTAAAACATATTTCAACAAAAAAAACCAAAATTTCCTTCATTTGCTTGGTTTCTGTACGATGTATTTTATTTTCGGAGTAACTATAAAATCTACAAAAAAAAATTTCACTACAATAAATTTTGTCGTTTGTAGTTGTAAGAAAAGTACTTTTAGTGCTTTCAAATTGCTGAATTCTGCCTTTTTTTGACATGCGTTTTCGATTACTCCGAAACCTTCGGAGCAAAAAAAAAATGAATTTCACTACAATCAATCTCATCGTTTGTAGTTCACAAAAATGCAAAAAAAGTTTGAATTTTTCAAAGCGGTTTCCAGAGTGATATGCATTAGGCGATATCTCCGAAACCTTTGGAGCAAAAAAAATGAATTTCACTACAATCACTCTCATCGTTTGTAGTTCACAAAAATGCAAAAAAAGTTTGAGTTTTTTCAAAGCGGGTTCCAGCGTGATGTGCATTAGGCGATATCTCCGAAACCTTTGGAGCGAAAAAAAATTTTTTTCGGATGATAAAAAACTACAAACGATTTAAAACATATTTCAACAAAAAAAACCAAAATTTACTTCATTTGCTTGGTTTCTGCACAATATATTGTATTTTCGGAGTAACTATAAAAGCTACAAAAAAAAAATTTCACGACAATCAATTTTGTCGTTTGCAGTTGTAGGAAAAGTACTTTTAGTGCTTTCAAATTGCTGAATTCTGCCTTTTTTTAACATGCGTTTTCGATTACTCCGAAACCTTCGGAGCAAAAAAAAAATTGTTTTCGGATAAAAAACTACAAACGATTTAAAACATATTTCAACAAAAAAAACCAAAATTTACTTCATTTGCTTGGTTTCTGCACAATATATTGTATTGTCGGAGTAACTATAAAAGCTAAAAAAAAAAATTTCACTACAATCAATTTTGTCGTTTGTAGTTGTAGAAAAAGTACTTTTAGTGCTTTCAAATTGCTGAATTCTGCCTTTTTTTGACATGCCTTTTCGATTACTCCAAAACCCCCGGAGCAAAAAAAAAAATTTTTTTCGGATAAAAAACTACAAACGATTTAAAACATATTTCAACAAAAAAAAACCAAAATTTACTTCATTTGCTCTGTTTCTGCACAATATATTGTATGTTCGGAGTAACTATAAAAGCTACAAAAAAAATTTCACTACAATCAATTTTGTCGTTTGTAGTTGTAGGAAAAGTACTTTTAGTGCTTTCAAATTGCCGAATTCTGCCTTTTTTTTGACATGCTTTTTCGATTACTCCGAAACCTTCGGAGCAAAAAAAAAATTTTTTTTCGGATAAAAAACTACAAATGATTTAAAACATATTTCAACAAAAAAAAACAAAATTTACTTAATTTGCTTGGTTTCTGCACAATATATTGTATTTTCGGAGTAACTATAAAAGCTACAAATAAAAAAATTTCACTACAATCAATCTTGTCGTTTGTAGTTGTAGCAAAAGTACTTTTAGTGCTTTCAAATTGCTGAATTCTGGCTTTTTTTGACATGCGTTATCGATTACTCCGAAACCTGCGGAGGAAAAAAAATTTTTTTTCGGATAAAAAACTACAAACGATTTAAAACATATTTCAACAAAAAAAAACCAAAATTTACTTCGTTTGCTTGGTTTCTGCACAATATATTGTATTTTCGGAGTAACTATAAAAGCTCCAAAAAAAAATTTCACTACAATCAATTTTGTTGTTTGTAGTTGTAGGAAAAGTACTTTTATTGCTTTCAAATTGCTGAATTCTGCCTTTTTTTGACATGCGTTTTCGATTACTCCGAAACCTTCGGAGCAAAAAAAAAATTTTTTTTTCGGATAAAAAACTACAAACGATTTAAAAGATATTTCAACAAAAAAAAACCAAAATTTACTTCATTTGCTTGGTTTCTGCACAATATATTTATTTTCGGAGTAACTATAAAAGCTACAAAAAAAAATTTCACTACAATCAATTTTGTCGATTGTAGTTGTAGGAAAAGTACTTTTACTGCTTTCAAATTGCTGAATTCTGCCTTTTTTTGACATGCGTTTTAGATTACTTCGAAACCTTCGGAGCAAAAATAAAAAACTACAAACGATTTAAAACATATTTCAACAAAAAAAAACCAAAATTTACTTCATTTGCTTGGTTTCTGCACAATATATTGTATTTTCGGAGTAACTATAAAAGCTACAAAAAAAAATTTCACTACAATCAATTTTGTTGTTTGTAGTTGTAGGAAAAGTACTTTTAGTGCTTTCAAATTGCTGAATTCTGGCTTTTTTTGACATGCGTTATCGATTACTCTGAAACCTTCGGAGGAAAAAAAATTTTTTTTCGGATAAAAAACTACAAACGATTTAAAACATATTTCAACAAAAAAAAACCAAAATTTACTTCGAAAGCTTTGATGTTATGGTCATGTTATTGTACAGTAGAAAATTTTTCATGGACTATTTGACCGATCGAATAATTTATTTTCTTAAATTATTCTATTTTTTGTTATTAACGAACAAACTGAGCAACAACTCACAAACAAACAATACCAGCTACCGTGATTGCAATTTCGTTCTTGCTTAAGGAACTAGACGTACGGCTTTGTATTTGTTGTTAGAAATTTTTCATTTTTCCCTTTATAGTGGTCATTGAACCGAGGAGAAATTAGGAATTTCTAACCGCAGCGTGTCATACTAGTTACACCAACACTGCTTGTTTGATTTCGTGGGATAATTGCTACTATGTTCGTTAATACGTGTATGTTTTTGATGTTATTTTTTTGTTGTATATGTATGAATACATATCTCTTTGCCTTTAGATCACACAGCAGTGACATCTGTCGCTTGCGATGTGTGACTAGGGCTTTAAGCTGCATCATCTGTTACGATGTTTTTTGCAGCGCCACGGGTCCTTGGCTAGAATATGAAAGCTTTGATGTTATGGTCATGTTATTGTACAGTAGAAAATTTTTCATGGACTATTTGACTACTTCATTTGCTTGCTTTCTGCACAATATATTGTATCTTCGGAGTAACTATAAAAGCTAGAAAAAAAAAAATTTCACTACAATCAATTTTGTCGTTTGTAGTTGTAGGAAAAGTACTTTTAGTGCTTTCAAATTGCTGAATTCTGCCTTTTTTTGACATGCGTTTTCGATTACTCCGAAACCTTCGGAGCAAAAAAAAGATTTTTTTTTTGGATAAAAAACTACAAACGATCTAAAACATATTTCAACAAAAAAAAAAAAAAAATTTACTTCATTTGCTTGGTTTCTGCACAATATATTGTATTTTCGGAGTAACTATAAAAGCTACAAAAAAAAATTTCACTACAATCAATTTTGTCGTTTGTACTTTTAGTGCTTTCAAATTGCTGAATTCTGCCTTTTTTTGACATGCGTTTTCGATTACTCCGAAACCTTCGGAACAAAAAAAAAATTTTTTTTCGGATAAAAAACTACAAACGATTTAAAAGATATTTCAACAAAAAAAACCAAAATTTACTTCATTTGCTTGGTTTCTGCACAATATATTTATTTTCGGAGTAACTATAAAAGCTACACTACAATCAATTTTGTTGTTTGTAGTTGTAGGAAAAGTACTTTTAGTGCTTTCAAATTGCTGAATTCTGCCTTTTTTTGACATGCGTTTTCGATTACTCCAAAACCTTCGGAGCAAAAAAAAAATTTTTTTTTCGGATAAAAAACTACAAACGATTTAAAAGATATTTCAACAAAAAAAAACAAAATTTACTTCATTTGCTTGGTTTCTGCACAATATATTGTATTTTCGGAGTAACTATAAAAGCTACAAAAAAAAATTTCACTACAATCAATTTTGTCGTTTGTACTTTTAGTGCTTTCAAATTGCTGAATTCTGCCTTTTTTTGACATGCGTTTTCGATTACTCCGAAACCTTCGGAACAAAAAAAATTTTCGGAGTAACTATAAAAGCTACACTACAATCAATTTTGTTGTTTGTAGTTGTAGGAAAAGTACTTTTAGTGCTTTCAAGTTGCTGAATTCTGCCTTTTTTTGACATGCGTTATCGATTACTCTGAAACCTTCGGAGGAAAAAAAATTTTTTTTCGGATAAAAAACTACAAACGATTTAAAACATATTTCAACAAAAAAAAACCAAAATTTGCACAATATATTGTACAATCAATTTTGTCGATTGTAGTTGTAGGAAAAGTACTTTTACTGCTTTCAAATTGCTGAATTCTGCCTTTTTTTGACATGCGTTTTAGATTACTTCGATAAAAAACTACAAACGATTTAAAACATATTTCAACAAAAAAAAACCAAAATTTACTTCATTTGCTTGGTTTCTGCACAATATATTGTATTTTCGGAGTAACTATAAAAGCTACAAAAAAAAAAAAAATCACTACAATCAATTTTGTCGTTTGTAGTTGTAGGAAAAGTACTGTTAGTGCTTTCAAATTGCTGAATTCTGGCTTTTTTTGACATGCGTTATCGATTACTCTGAAACCTTCGGAGGAAAAAAAATTTTTTTTCGGATAAAAAACTACAAACGATTTAAAACATATTTCAACAAAAAAAACCAAAATTTACTTCGAAAGCTTTGATGTTATGGTCATGTTATTGTACAGTAGAAAATTTTTCATGGACTATTTGACCGATCGAATAATTTATTTTCTTAAATTATTCTATTTTTTGTTATTAACGAACAAACTGGGCAACAACTCACAAACAAACAATACCAGCTACCGTGATTGCAATTTCGTTCTTGCTTAAGGAACTAGACGTACGGCTTTGTATTTGTTGTTAGAAATTTTTCATTTTTCCCTTTATAGTGGTCATTGAACCGAGGAGAAATTAGGAATTTCTAACCGCAGCGTGTCATACTAGTTACACCAACACTGCTTGTTTGATTTCGTGGGATAATTGCTACTATGTTCGTTAATACGTGTATGTTTTTGATGTTATTTTTTTGTTGTATATGTATGAATACATATCTCTTTGCCTTTAGATCACACAGCAGTGACATCTGTCGCTTGCGATGTGTGACTAGGGCTTTAAGCTGCATCATCTGTTACGATGTTTTTTGCAGCGCCACGGGTCCTTGGCTAGAATATGAAAGCTTTGATGTTATGGTCATGTTATTGTACAGTAGAAAATTTTTCATGGACTATTTGACTACTTCATTTGCTTGCTTTCTGCACAATATATTGTATCTTCGGAGTAACTATAAAAGCTAGAAAAAAAAAAATTTCACTACAATCAATTTTGTCGTTTGTAGTTGTAGGAAAAGTACTTTTAGTGCTTTCAAATTGCTGAATTCTGCCTTTTTTTGACATGCGTTTTCGATTACTCCGAAACCTTCGGAGCAAAAAAAAGATTTTTTTTTTGGATAAAAAACTACAAACGATCTAAAACATATTTCAACAAAAAAAAAAAAAAAATTTACTTCATTTGCTTGGTTTCTGCACAATATATTGTATTTTCGGAGTAACTATAAAAGCTACAAAAAAAAATTTCACTACAATCAATTTTGTCGTTTGTACTTTTAGTGCTTTCAAATTGCTGAATTCTGCCTTTTTTTGACATGCGTTTTCGATTACTCCGAAACCTTCGGAACAAAAAAAAAATTTTTTTTCGGATAAAAAACTACAAACGATTTAAAAGATATTTCAACAAAAAAAACCAAAATTTACTTCATTTGCTTGGTTTCTGCACAATATATTTATTTTCGGAGTAACTATAAAAGCTACACTACAATCAATTTTGTTGTTTGTAGTTGTAGGAAAAGTACTTTTAGTGCTTTCAAATTGCTGAATTCTGCCTTTTTTTGACATGCGTTTTCGATTACTCCAAAACCTTCGGAGCAAAAAAAAAATTTTTTTTTCGGATAAAAAACTACAAACGATTTAAAAGATATTTCAACAAAAAAAAACAAAATTTACTTCATTTGCTTGGTTTCTGCACAATATATTGTATTTTCGGAGTAACTATAAAAGCTACAAAAAAAAATTTCACTACAATCAATTTTGTCGTTTGTACTTTTAGTGCTTTCAAATTGCTGAATTCTGCCTTTTTTTGACATGCGTTTTCGATTACTCCGAAACCTTCGGAACAAAAAAAATTTTCGGAGTAACTATAAAAGCTACACTACAATCAATTTTGTTGTTTGTAGTTGTAGGAAAAGTACTTTTAGTGCTTTCAAGTTGCTGAATTCTGCCTTTTTTTGACATGCGTTATCGATTACTCTGAAACCTTCGGAGGAAAAAAAATTTTTTTTCGGATAAAAAACTACAAACGATTTAAAACATATTTCAACAAAAAAAAACCAAAATTTGCACAATATATTGTACAATCAATTTTGTCGATTGTAGTTGTAGGAAAAGTACTTTTACTGCTTTCAAATTGCTGAATTCTGCCTTTTTTTGACATGCGTTTTAGATTACTTCGATAAAAAACTACAAACGATTTAAAACATATTTCAACAAAAAAAAACCAAAATTTACTTCATTTGCTTGGTTTCTGCACAATATATTGTATTTTCGGAGTAACTATAAAAGCTACAAAAAAAAAAAAAATCACTACAATCAATTTTGTCGTTTGTAGTTGTAGGAAAAGTACTGTTAGTGCTTTCAAATTGCTGAATTCTGGCTTTTTTTGACATGCGTTATCGATTACTCTGAAACCTTCGGAGGAAAAAAAATTTTTTTTCGGATAAAAAACTACAAACGATTTAAAACATATTTCAACAAAAAAAACCAAAATTTACTTCGAAAGCTTTGATGTTATGGTCATGTTATTGTACAGTAGAAAATTTTTCATGGACTATTTGACCGATCGAATAATTTATTTTCTTAAATTATTCTATTTTTTGTTATTAACGAACAAACTGGGCAACAACTCACAAACAAACAATACCAGCTACCGTGATTGCAATTTCGTTCTTGCTTAAGGAACTAGACGTACGGCTTTGTATTTGTTGTTAGAAATTTTTCATTTTTCCCTTTATAGTGGTCATTGAACCGAGGAGAAATTAGGAATTTCTAACCGCAGCGTGTCATACTAGTTACACCAACACTGCTTGTTTGATTTCGTGGGATAATTGCTACTATGTTCGTTAATACGTGTATGTTTTTGATGTTATTTTTTTGTTGTATATGTATGAATACATATCTCTTTGCCTTTAGATCACACAGCAGTGACATCTGTCGCTTGCGATGTGTGACTAGGGCTTTAAGCTGCATCATCTGTTACGATGTTTTTTGCAGCGCCACGGGTCCTTGGCTAGAATATGAAAGCTTTGATGTTATGGTCATGTTATTGTACAGTAGAAAATTTTTCATGGACTATTTGACTACTTCATTTGCTTGCTTTCTGCACAATATATTGTATCTTCGGAGTAACTATAAAAGCTAGAAAAAAAAAAATTTCACTACAATCAATTTTGTCGTTTGTAGTTGTAGGAAAAGTACTTTTAGTGCTTTCAAATTGCTGAATTCTGCCTTTTTTTGACATGCGTTTTCGATTACTCCGAAACCTTCGGAGCAAAAAAAAGATTTTTTTTTTTGGATAAAAAACTACAAACGATCTAAAACATATTTCAACAAAAAAAAAAAAAAATTTACTTCATTTGCTTGGTTTCTGCACAATATATTGTATTTTCGGAGTAACTATAAAAGCTACAAAAAAAAATTTCACTACAATCAATTTTGTCGTTTGTACTTTTAGTGCTTTCAAATTGCTGAATTCTGCCTTTTTTTGACATGCGTTTTCGATTACTCCGAAACCTTCGGAACAAAAAAAAAATTTTTTTTCGGATAAAAAACTACAAACGATTTAAAAGATATTTCAACAAAAAAAACCAAAATTTACTTCATTTGCTTGGTTTCTGCACAATATATTTATTTTCGGAGTAACTATAAAAGCTACACTACAATCAATTTTGTTGTTGGTAGTTGTAGGAAAAGTACTTTTAGTGCTTTCAAATTGCTGAATTCTGCCTTTTTTTGACATGCGTTTTCGATTACTCCAAAACCTTCGGAGCAAAAAAAAAATTTTTTTTTCGGATAAAAAACTACAAACGATTTAAAAGATATTTCAACAAAAAAAAACCAAAATTTACTTCATTTGCTTGGTTTCTGCACAATATATTGTATTTTCGGAGTAACTATAAAAGCTACAAAAAAAAATTCACTACAATCAATTTTGTCGTTTGTAGTTGTAGGAAAAGTACTTTAAGAGCTTTCAAATTGCTGAATTCTGCCTTTTTTTGACATGCGTTTTCGATTACTTCGAAACCTTCGGAGCAAAAAAAAATTTTTTTTCGGATAAAAAACTACAAACGATTTAAAACATATTTCAACAAAAAAAAACAAAATTTACTTCATTTGCTTGGTTTCTGCACAATATATTGTATTTTCGGAGTAACTATAAAAGCTACAAAAAAAAATTTCACTACAATCAATTTTGTCGTTTGTAGTTGTAGGAAAAGTACTTTTAGTGCTTTCAAATTGCTGAATTCTGCCTTTTTTTGACATGCGTTTTCGATTACTTCGAAACCTTCGGAGCAAAAAAAAAATTTTTTTTCGGATAAAAAACTACAAACGATTTAAAACATATTTCAACAAAAAAAACCAAAATTTACTTCATTTGCTTGGTTTCTGCACAATATATTGTATTTTCGGAGTAACTATAAAAGCTACAAAAAAAAATTTCACTACAATCAATTTTGTCGTTTGTAGTTGTAGGAAAAGTACTTTTAGTGCTTTCAAACTGCTGAATTCTGCCTTTGTTTGACATGCGTTTTCGATTACTTCGAAACCTTCGGAGCAAAAAAAAATTTTTTTTCGGATAAAAAACTACAAACGATTTAAAACATATTTCAACAAAAAAAAACCAAAATTTACTTCATTTGCTTGGTTTCTGCACAATATATTGTATTTTCGGAGTAACTATAAAAGCTACAAAAAAAATTCACTACAATCAATTTTGTCGTTTGTAGTTGTAGGAAAAGTACTTTTA
Organism: Campiglossa producta; assembly: GCA_964058755.1. NCBI lineage: Eukaryota > Metazoa > Arthropoda > Insecta > Diptera > Tephritidae > Campiglossa > Campiglossa producta. The sequence continues at coordinate 118,614,687 of CAXKVI010000001.1, forward strand.
GTGCTTTCAAATTGCTGAATTCTGCCTTTTTTTGACATGCGTTTTCGATTACTCCGAAACCTTTGGAGAAAAAAAATGAATTTCACTACAATCAATCTCATCGTTTGTAGTTCACAAAAATGCAAAAAAAGTTTGAGTTTTTTCAAAGCGGGTTCCAGCGTGATGTTCATTAGGCGATATCTCCGAAACCTTTACAGCAAAAAAAATTTTTTTTCGGATGATGAAAAACTACAAACGATTTAAAACATATTTCAAAAAAAAAAAACCAAAATTTACTTCATTTGCTTGGTTTCTGCACAATATATTGTATTTTCGGAGTAACTATAAAAGCTACAAAAAAAAAAAATTTCACTACAATCAATTTTGTCGTTTGTAGTTGTAGGAAAAGTACTTTTACTGCTTTCAAATTGCTGAATTCTGCCTTTTTTTGACATGCGTTTTCGATTACTCCGAAACCTTCGGAGCAAAAAAAAGATTTTTTTTTGGATAAAAAACTACAAACGATTTAAAAGATATTTCAACAAAAAAAAACCAAAATTTACTTCATTTGCTTGGTTTCTGCACAATATATTTATTTTCGGAGTAACTATAAAAGCTACAAAAAAAAAATTTCACTACAATCAATTTTGTCGATTGTAGTTGTAGGAAAAGTACTTTTAGTGCTTTCAAATTGCTGAATTCTGCCTTTTTTTGACATGCGTTTTAGATTACTTCGAAACCTTCGGAGCAAAAAAAAAATTTTTTTCGGATAAAAAACTACAAACGATTTAAAACATATTTCAACAAAAAAAAACCAAAATTTACTTCGTTTGCTTGGTTTATGCACAATATATTGTATTTTCGGAGTAACTATAAAAGCTACAAAAAAAATTTCACTACAATCAATTTTGTCGTTTGTAGTTGTAGGAAAAGTACTTTTAGTGCTTTCAAATTGCTGAATTCTGCCTTTTTTTTGACATGCTTTTTCGATTACTCCGAAACCTTCGGAGCAATTTTGCTTGGTTTCTGCACAATATATTGTATTTTCGGAGTAACTATAAAAGCTACAAATAAAAAAATTTCACTACAATCAATCTTGTCGTTTGTAGTTGTAGGAAAAGTACTTTTAGTGCTTTCAAATTGCTGAATTCTGGCTTTTTTTGACATGCGTTATCGATTACTCCGAAACCTGCGGAGGAAAAAAAATTTTTTTCGGATAAAAAACTACAAACGATTTAAAACATATTTCAACAAAAAAAACCAAAATTTACTTCGTTTGCTTGGTTTCTGCACAATATATTGTATTTTCGGAGTAACTATAAAAGCTCCAAAAAAAAATTTCACTACAATCAATTTTGTTGTTTGTAGTTGTAGGAAAAGTACTTTTAGTGCTTTCAAATTGCTGAATTCTGCCTTTTTGACATGCGTTTTCGATTACTCCGAAACCGTCGGAGCAAAAAAAAATTTTTTTTTCGGATAAAAAACTACAAACGATTTAAAAGATATTTCAACAAAAAAAACCAAAATTTACTTCATTTGCTTGGTTTCTGCACAATATATTTATTTTCGGAGTAACTATAAAAGCTAAAAAAAAAAATTTCACTACAATCAATTTTGTCGATTTTAGTTGTAGGAAAAGTACTTTTAGTGCTTTCAAATTGCTGAATTCTGCCTTTTTTTGACATGCGTTTTCGATTACTCCGAAACCTTCGGAGCAAAAAAAAAATTTTTTTTCGGATAAAAAACTACAAACGATTTAAAACATATTTCAACAAAAAAAAAAACCAAAATTTACTTCGTTTGCTTGGTTTCTGCACAATATATTGTATTTTCGGAGTAACTATAAAAGCTACAAAAAAAAAATTTCACTACAATCAATTTTGTCGATTTTAGTTGTAGGAAAAGTACTTTTACTGCTTTCAAATTGCTGAATTCTGCCTTTTTTTGACATGCGTTTTCGATTACTCCGAAACCTTCGGAGCAAAAAAAAAAATTTTTTTCGGATAAAAAACTACAAACGATTTAAAACATATTTCAACAAAAAAAAAAACCAAAATTTACTTCGTTTGCTTGGTTTCTGCACAATATATTGCATTTTCGGAGTAACTATAAAAGCTACAAATAAAAAAATTTCACTACAATCAATCTTGTCGTTTGTAGTTGTAGGAAAAGTACTTTTAGTGCTTTCAAATTGCTGAATTCTGGCTTTTTTTGACATGCGTTATCGATTACTTCGAAACCTGCGGAGGAAAAAAAATTTTTTTCGGATAAAAAACTACAAACGATTTAAAACATATTTCAACAAAAAAAAACCAAAGTTTACTTCGTTTGCTTGGTTTCTGCACAATATATTGTATTTTCGGAGTAACTATAAAAGCTCCAAAAAAAAATTTCACTACAATCAATTTTGTTGTTTGTAGTTATAGGAAAAGTACTTTTAGTGCTTTCAAATTGCTGAATTCTGCCTTTTTTGACATGCGTTTTCGATTACTCCGAAACCTTCGGACCAAAAAAAAAAAATTTTTTTTCGGATAAAAAACTACAAACGATTTAAAAGATATTTCAACAAAAAAAAACCAAAATTTACTTCATTTGCTTGGTTTCTGCACAATATATTTATTTTCGGAGTAACTATAAAAGCTACAAAAAAAAAATTCACTACAATCAATTTTGTCGATTGTAGTTGTAGGAAAAGTACTTTTACTGCTTTCAAATTGCTGAATTCTGCCTTTTTTGACATGCGTTTTCGATTACTCCGAAACCTTCGGAGCAAAAAAAAAATTTTTTTTCGGATAAAAAACTACAAACGATTTAAAACATATTTCAACAAAAAAAACCAAAATTTACTTCATTTTCTTGGTTTCTGCACAATATATTGTAATTTCGGAGTAACTATAAAAGCTACAAAAAAAATTTCACCACAATCAATTTTGTCGTTTGTAGTTGTAGGAAAAGTACTTTTAGTGCTTTCAAATTGCTGAATTCTGCCTTTTTTTGACATGCGTTTTAGATTACTTCGAAACCTTCGGAGCAAAAAAAAATTTTTTTTCGGATAAAAAACTACAAACGATTTAAAACATATTTCAACAAAAAAAACCAAAATTTACTTCATTTGCTTGGTTTCTGCACAATATATTGTATTTTCGGAGTAACTATACAAGCTACAAAAAAAAAAAAATTCACTACAATCCATTTTGTCGTTTGTAGTTGTAGGAAAAGTACTGTTACTGCTTTCAAATTGCTGAATTCTGCCTTTTTTTGACATGCGTTTTCGATTACTCCGAAACCTTCGGAGCAAAAAAAAATTTTTTTTTCGGATAAAAAACTACAAACGATTTAAAACATATTTCAACAAAAAAAAACAAAATTTACTTAATTTGCTTGGTTTCTGCACAATATATTGTATTTTCGGAGTAACTATAAAAGCTACAAATAAAAAAATTTCACTACAATCAATCTTGTCGTTTGTAGTTGTAGGAAAAGTACTTTTAGTGCTTTCAAATTGCTGAATTCTGGCTTTTTTTGACATGCGTTATCGATTACTCCGAAACCTGCGGAGGAAAAAAAATTTTTTTCGGATAAAAAACTACAAACGATTTAAAACATATTTCAACAAAAAAAAACCAAAATTTACTTCATTTGCTTGGTTTCTGCACAATATATTGTATTTTCGGAGTAACTATAAAAGCTACAAAAAAAATTTCACTACAATCAATTTTGTCGTTTGTAGTTGTAGGAAAAGTACTTTTAGTGCTTTCAAATTGCTGAATTCTGCCTTTTTTTTGACATGCTTTTTCGATTACTCCGAAACCTTCGGAGCAAAAAAAAATTTTTTTTTCGGATAAAAAACTACAAACGATTTAAAACATATTTCAACAAAAAAAAAACAAAATTTACTTAATTTGCTTGGTTTCTGCACAATATATTGTATTTTCGGAGTAACTATAAAAGCTACAAATAAAAAAATTTCACTACAATCAATCTTGTCGTTTGTAGTTGTAGGAAAAGTACTTTTAGTGCTTTCAAATTGCTGAATTCTGGCTTTTTTTCACATGCGTTATCGATTACTCCGAAACCTGCGGAGGAAAAAAATTTTTTTTTCGGATACAAAACTACAAACGATTTAAAACATATTTCAACAAAAAAAAAACCAAAATTTACTTCGTTTGCTTGGTTTCTGCACAATATATTGTATTTTCGGAGTAACTATAAAAGCTCCAAAAAAAAATTTCACTACAATCAATTTTGTTGTTTGTAGTTGTAGGAAAAGTACTTTTAGTGCTTTCAAATTGCTGAATTCTGCCTTTTTTGACATGCGTTTTCGATTACTCCGAAACCTTCGGAGCAAAAAAAAAATTTTTTTTTCGGATAAAAAACTACAAACGATTTAAAAGATATTTCAACAAAAAAAACCAAAATTTACTTCATTTGCTTGGTTTCTGCACAATATATTTATTTTCGGAGTAACTATAAAAGCTACAAAAAAAAAATTTCACTACAATCAATTTTGTCGATTTTAGTTGTAGGAAAAGTACTTTTACTGCTTTCAAATTGCTGAATTCTGCCTTTTTCTGACATGCGTTTTCGATTACTCCGAAACCTTCGGAGCAAAAAAAAAATTTTTTTTCGGATAAAAAACTACAAACGATTTAAAACATATTTCAACAAAAAAAAACCAAAATTTACTTCATTTGCTTGGTTTCTGCAGAATATATTGTATTTTCGGAGTAACTATAAAAGCTACAAAAAAAATTTCACTACAACAACTTTGTCGTTTGTAGTTGTAGGAAAAGTACTTTTAGTGCTTTCAAATTGCTGAATTCTGCCTTTTTTTGACATGCGTTTTCGATTACTCCGAAACCTTCGGAGCAAAAACAAAAAATGAATTTCACTGCAATCAATCTCATCGTTTGTAGTTCACAAAAATGCAAAAAAAGTTTGAATTTTTCAAAGCGGGTTCCAGAGTGATATGCATTAGGCGATATCTCCGAAACCTTTGGAGAAAAAAAAATGAATTTCACTACAATCAATCTCATCGTTTGTAGTTCACAAAAATGCAAAAAAAGTTTGAGTTTTTTCAAAGCGGGTTCCAGCGTGATGTTCATTAGGCGATATCTCCGAAACCTTTACAGCAAAAAAAAAATTTTTTCGGATGATGAAAAACTACAAACGATTTAAAACATATTTCAACAAAAAAAACCAAAATTTACTTCATTTGCTGGGTTTCTGCACAATATATTGTATTTTCGGAGTAACTATAAAAGCTACAAAAAAAAAAATTTCACTACAATCAATTTTGTCGTTTGTAGTTGTAGGAAAGGTACTTTTAGTGCTTTCAAATTGCTGAATTCCGCCTTTTTTTGACATGCGTTTTCGATTACTCCGAAACCTTCGGAACAAAAAAAAAATTTTTTAATTATAGGTATTAGAAAGAATTGAATGCAAAATTGTATACAGCGGAATGGTAATTCACTGACTAGTTTCCATGCGACCAAGCATTTAGACGTAGTGTTTTATCCGGTCTGGCTGGCATCGAACCTACCAGACTGCATTGGCATTGCGTTCTCTTAACGCTTTGAGCCATGTGCCCTGCATGCAATCTTGCATATATATTCTTACTAATATTTGCCATGTGTTTTTCCTTACTTTATAGACTTGTTGTACACCTTATGATCCAAGGTGATAACAGGAAGATAAAAAACTATAAACGATTTAAAACATATTTCAACAAAAAAAACCAAAATTTACTTCATTTGCTTGGTTTCTGCACAATATATTGTATTTTCGGAGTAACTATAAAAGCTACAAAAAAAAAAATTCATTACAATCAATTTTGTCGTTTGTAGTTGTAGGAAAAGTACTTTTAGTGCTTTCAAATTGCTGAATTCTGCCTTTTTTTGACATGCGTTTTCGATTACTCCGAAACCTTCGGAGCAAAAAAAAGATTTTTTTTTTTGGATAAAAAACTACAAACGATCTAAAACATATTTCAACAAAAAAAAAAACAAAATTTACTTCATTTGCTTGGTTTCTGCACAATATATTTTATTTTCGGAGTAACTATAAAAGCTACAAAAAAAAAAAATTTCACTACAATCAATTTTGTCGTTTGTAGTTGTAGGAAAAGTACTTTTAGTGTTTTCAAATTGCTGAATTCTGCCTTTTTTTGACATGCGTTTTCGATTACTCCGAAACCTTCGGAGCAAAAAAAAAATGAATTTCACGATGTATTTTATTGTCGGAGTAACTATAAAAGCTACAAAAAAAAATTTCACTACAATAAATTTTGTCGTTTGTAGTTGTAAGAAAAGTACTTTTAGTGCTTTCAAATTGCTGAATTCTGCCTTTTTTTGACATGCGTTTTCGATTACTCCGAAACCTTCGGAGCAAAAAAAAAATCAATTTCACTACAATCAATCTCATCGTTTGTAGTTCACAAAAATGCAAAAAAAGTTTGAATTTTTCAAAGCGGGTTCCAGAGTGATATGCATTAGGCGATATCTCCGAAACCTTTGGAGCAAAAAAAAATGAATTTCACTACAATCAATCTCATCGTTTGTAGTTCACAAAAATGCAAAAAAAGGTTGAGTTTTTTCAAAGCGGGTTCCAGCGTGATGTGCATTAGGCGATATCTCCGAAACCTTTGGAGAAAAAAAATTTTTTTCGGATGATAAAAAACTACAAACGATTTAAAACATATTTCAACAAAAAAAACCAAAATTTACTTCATTTGCTTGGTTTCTGCGCAATATATTGTATTTTCGGAGTAACTATAAAAGCTACAAAAAAATAAATTTCACGACAATCAATTTTGTCGTTTGCAGTTGTAGGAAAAGTACTTTTAGTGCTTTCAAATTGCTGAATTCTGCCTTTTTTTAACATGCGTTTTCGATTACTCCGAAACCTTCAGAGCAAAAAAAAAAATTTTTTTCGGATAAAAAACTACAAACGCTTTAAAACATATTTCAACAAAAAAAACCAAAATTTACTTCATTTGCTTGGGTTCTGCACAATATATTGTATGTTCGGAGTAACTATAAAAGCTACAAAAAAAATTTCACTACAATCAATTTTGTCGTTTGTAGTTGTAGGAAAAGTACTTTTAGTGCTTTCAAATTGCTGAATTCTGCCTTTTTTTGTCATGCTTTTTCGATTACTCCGAAACCTTCGGAGCAAAAAAAAAATTTTTTTTCGGATAAAAAACTACAAATGATTTAAAACATATTTCAACAAAAAAAAACAAAATTTACTTAATTTGCTTGGTTTCTGCACAATATATTGTATTTTCGGAGTAACTATAAAAGCTACAAATAAAAAAATTTCACTACAATCAATCTTGTCGTTTGTAGTTGTAGGAAAAGTACTTTTAGTGCTTTCAAATTGCTGAATTCTGGCTTTTTTTGACATGCGTTATCGATTACTTCGAAACCTGCGGACGAAAAAAAATTTTTTTCGGATAAAAAACTACAAACGATTTAAAACATATTTCAACAAAAAAAAACCAAAGTTTACTTCGTTTGCTTGGTTTCTGCACAATATATTGTATTTTCGGAGTAACTATAAAAGCTCCAAAAAAAAATTTCACTACAATCAATTTTGTTGTTTGTAGTTATAGGAAAAGTACTTTTAGTGCTTTCAAATTGCAGAATTCTGCCTTTTTTTGACATGCGTTTTCGATTACTCCGAAACCTTCGGACCAAAAAAAAAAAATTTTTTTTCGGATAAAAAACTACAAACGATTTAAAAGATATTTCAACAAAAAAAAACCAAAATTTACTTCATTTGCTTGGTTTCTGCACAATATATTTATTTTCGGAGTAACTATAAAAGCTACAAAAAAAAAATTCACTACAATCAATTTTGTCGATTGTAGTTGTAGGAAAAGTACTTTTACTGCTTTCAAATTGCTGAATTCTGCCTTTTTTGACATGCGTTTTCGATTACTCCGAAACCTTCGGAGCAAAAAAAAAATTTTTTTTCGGATAAAAAACTACAAACGATTTAAAACATATTTCAACAAAAAAAACCAAAATTTACTTCATTTTCTTGGTTTCTGCACAATATATTGTATTTTCGGAGTAACTATAAAAGCTACAAAAAAAATTTCACCACAATCAATTTTGTCGTTTGTAGTTGTAGGAAAAGTACTTTTAGTGCTTTCAAATTGCTGAATTCTGCCTTTTTTTGACATGCGTTTTAGATTACTTCGAAACCTTCGGAGCAAAAAAAAATTTTTTTTCGGATAAAAAACTACAAACGATTTAAAACATATTTCAACAAAAAAAAACCAAAATTTACTTCATTTGCTTGGTTTCTGCACAATATATTGTATTTTCGGAGTAACTATAAAAGCTACAAAAAAAAAAAAAATTCACTACAATCCATTTTGTCGTTTGTAGTTGTAGGAAAAGTACTGTTAGTGCTTTCAAATTGCTGAATTCTGGCTTTTTTTGACATGCGTTATCGATTACTCTGAAACCTTCGGAGGAAAAAAAAATTTTTTTCAGATAAAAAACTACAAACGATTTAAAACATATTTCAACAAAAAAAAACCAAAATTTACTTCATTTGCTTGCTTTCTGCACAATATATTGTATCTTCGGAGTAACTATAAAAGCTACAAAAAAAAAATTGCACTACAATCAATTTTGTCGTTTGTAATTGTAGGAAAAGTACTTTTAGTGCTTTCAAATTGCTGAATTATGCCTTTTTTGACATGCGTTTTCAATTACTCCGAAACCTTCGGAGCAAAAAAAAAATGAATTTCACTGCAATCAATCTCATCGTTTGTAGTTCACAAAAATGCAAAAAAAGTTTGAATTTTTCAAAGCGGGTTCCAGAGTGATATGCATTAGGCGATATCTCCGAAACCTTTGGAGCAAAAAAAAAATTTTTTCGGATGATGAAAAACTACAAACGATTTAAAACATATTTCAACAAAAAAAACCAAAATTTACTTCATTTGCTTGCTTTCTGCACAATATATTGTATCTTCGGAGTAACTATAAAAGCTAAAAAAAAAAAAATTTCACTACAATCAATTTTGTCGTTTGTAGTTGTAGGAAAAGTACTTTTACTGCTTTCAAATTGCTGAATTCTGCCTTTTTTTGACATGCGTTTTCGATTACTCCGAAACCTTCGGAGCAAAAAAAAAAATGAATTTCACTACAATCAATCTCATCGTTGGTAGTTCACAAAAATGCAAAAAAAGTTTGAGTTTTTTCAAAGCGGGTTCCAGCGTGATGTTCATTAGGCGATATCTCCGAAACCTTTACAGCAAAAAAAAAATTTTTTTCGGATGATGAAAAACTACAAACGATTTGAAACATATTTCAACAAAAAAAACCAAAGTTTACTTCATTTGCTTGGTTTCTGCACAATATATTGTATTTTCGGAGTAACTATAAAAGCTACAAAAAAAAAAATTTCACTACAATCAATTTTGTCGTTTGTAGTTGTAGGAAAAGTACTTTTAGTGCTTTCAAATTGCTGAATTCTGCCTTTTTTTGACATGCGTTTTCGATTACTCCGAAACCTTCGGGGCAAAAAAAAAATTTTTTCGGATAAAAAACTACAAACGATTTAGAACATATTTCAACAAAAAAACCAAAATTTACTTCATTTACTTGGTTTCTGCGCAATATATTGTATTTTCGGAGTAACTATAAAAGCTAAAAAAAAAAAAATTTCACTACCATCAATTTTGTCGTTTGTAGTTGTAGGAAAAGTACTTTTAGTGCTTTCAAATTGCTGAATTCTGCCTTTTTTTGACATGCGTTTTCGATTACTCCGAAACCTTCGGAGCAAAAAAAAAAAGTTTTTTCGGATAAAAAACTACAAACGATTTAAAACATATTTCAACAAAAAAAAACCAAAATTTACTTCATTTGCTTGGTTTCTGCACAATATATTGTATTTTCGGAGTAACTATGTAGGTAGAATGGCTGCGACAAAGTCGTCCAAGTAGCTTTAAAAGCCGTTTTGATGTCATAAAAACTCGTAGAAACCTAGTGCTATACTGTGAGTATATGTTACAACCACCCAGAGCTGTTTATAAACTCCAGGATGCTTGGAATCCCTAATTCGGATACTATCCCTAGATTTTCCAAAAAAAGGGGTCCCAAACACTTTCAGTCGTGTTCTGGCTAGACCGTGGCAGTTACACAGGAAGTGCTCAACGGTCTCTTTTGCTTTAATTTCTTTACAGCTTCTGCAGTGGTCATTATGCGGAATACCCAGTTTTTCCGCATGCGTACCTATCGTCCAGTGACCCGTGCAGACTGCTACAAGCTTGTAGGTGTCTACTCTGGACCTGCTTAGGAGTCCCCTTGTCCTCTTCTCGCTGTAGTTCGGCCAGGTGGCTCTCGATATTGCACAGGTAGTAGTACCTTTCCACTCCCGTTGTGCTTCATTGAGGAAATATTTTTGGAGATTCCCCTTGGCTACTGCCAGGGGTACCCCAATTTCGAGTCTAGATATCTCTTCGTTCTCTGCTGATGAGCCTGCCCGTGCTAGCTCATCAGCCCTCTCATTACCCTCGATCCCTTTATGACCCGGGACCCAGATAATGGATATCTCTAAAACTTCAGCTAACGTAGCCAAAATTTGTTTACATGCATGCACTGCATTAGAACTTGTGTATGGCGATGCGATTGCCTTTATCGCCGCCTGGCTGTCGGTGAAGATAGCCACTTTCCCAGTAATGTTCGTTTGCTCAAGCGATTTGCACGCCTAAAAAATCGCAAGAACCTCTGCTTGAAACACACTGCCATACGACAGGAGGCCGAATGCTTCTGAAATATCCAGACCTGCCTAGAATACGCCGGCTCCCACCCCCGAATCCATCTTGGAGCCGTCTGTATACACTTCAATGTTGCTATTTGTTGTGACCCTGCCCCTTTTCCACTCATTCCTACTTGGAAGGACCGTGGTGGCATTCCTCTCAAACTTCAGTTTGTGAGGATAGTAGTCTATTGCGCTATTAACTATTACCTCTGGGAGGGTGTTAAGGATACTACTGTGCCCATGCTGAGTATCCTTCCAGCACCCAGACTCCCTGAGTCTCAGTGCGGTTTGTGCCGATGTACAAAGTATATATAAGTCAATTGGAAGTAGGTTCAAAATAGGATCCAAAGCCGCAGTGGGCAGGTGCGCAAGGCCCCGGTGGCGCGGACGCACGCAGTGCGCTGTACCCTCTGCAAGTTGGCGAGATTGTAGGTCAGCACAGGCCGGACCACCGCCTCGTACAGCCACAGCACCATCTTCGGCTTTAGACCCAATTTTTTACCAAACATCGATTTGCAAGAGTAGAAGGCGATACATGCCTTCCGCACCCGCTCCTCGATGCACTCCTTCCAATTTAGCTTGCAATCAATTATCAGCCCCAGGTATTTGGTTCTGTTAGATAGAGTTAGTTGCTGACCATTCAGCATCGGTAGTTCGAACGTAGGTGGCTTATACTTCCTCGTGAAGAGAAGAAGCTCCGTTTTGTCCGGATTCAGCCCTAGGCCACACTCTTGTGCCCACCTACTTAGCTTTGCCAACGTTCTTCCCATGATCTGGCTCATCACGGAGGGGAAGGGACCCGAGACAAGGATCGCCACGTCGTCGGCATACGCCACAACCTTTACTCCATTAGTACTGAGTTTTAATAGTATATCGTTCATAGTAAGGAGCCATAGCAGAGGCGAAAGGCCCCCTCCCCCCCCTGTGGTGTTCCTCTATAAATCTGTTTGCTAGCTTTCGCTCCCCCTATCTCTGCTGATATTTCACGATTGAGAAGTAGGGATGAGATGCAGTTCCGTATTGGTTCTTCCACCCCTACCCCAACCAGCGCTGTTGATATTGCTGAAGCTTTCACGTTGTTAAAAGCGCCTTCCACATCAACAAACGCTGCTAGAGTGAATTCTTTGTATAGAAGGGACTTCTCCACTGTTCGCACTACTTCATGCAGCGCAGTCTCCGTGGATTTCCCCCTTAAGTAAGCATGCTGCGCACCGGACAGAGGGGACCCCTCCAGGAATTCCCGTATGTGTATGTCCGGCAGCCTCTCAAACGTTTTTAGCACGAAGGAAGTTAGACTTATTGGTCGAAAATCTTTGGCCACTTCGTGCCCTCTTCTTCCTGACTTTGGAATGAAAACCACCCTTGTTTTCCTCCATGTGTCCGGAATGTGATTAAAGGAAATGCAGGCCGTAAAGATCTCCTTTAACTCCTTAACCAGAGGTATCTGAGTCTTCTGCAGCATGATAGGGAGCATACCATCTACTCCCGGTGACTTAAATGGTGATAAGCTATTTATTGCCCAGGCAATTTTGCCTTCTGATAAGAGTTTGCTTATCAGCTCACTAGGTGCCTGCCGTTGCGCCTTTTCTCCCCTTTGCTCTGTCCCTACAGGGTCGTCTGGGAAGTGAGCCTCAATCAGGATATCTAGGGTTTCCGCTGATGATCCCGCCCAAGTGCCATCAGCGCGCTTTACAAAGGTTCTGTGGAGTGTTCCGTGGTAAGTATTTTCCCGAGCCTTGCTGAGTCCTTCGTGGACTCGATAGATTCGCAATGCTCCTGCCAGGACTTTAATTTTTTCAAAGCGGGTTCCAGAGTGATATGCATTAGGCGATATCTCCGAAACCTTTGGAGCGAAAAAAAATGATTTTCACTAGAATCAATCTCATCGTTTGTAGTTCCCAAAAATGCAAAAAAAGTTTGAGTTTTTTCAAAGCGGGTTCCAGAGTGTTGTGCATTAGGCGATATCTCCGAAACCTTTGGAGCAAAAAAATTTTTTTTTCGGATAAAAAACTACCAACGATTTAAAACATATTTTAACAAAAAAAAACTCAAATTTACTTAGTTTGCTTGTAAGTATGTATTTATGTATATAAAAATGTTCTAATGTATTTACGTTTGAACAGCCCACTTTTAAGAAGGCATTTTTGAAAATTTGACTGGTCGTAACTTTTAAACTGATTTCGATAGAACGATGGAATTTGGTACAAAGCATACTAGTATCGTTGGGAGTATACCTGATGAAAGTGGATAAAATCGCCCTTCAACCACGCCCACTTTCGATATCGAAAATTTCGAAAATCACACAAATTGACTTATCTGGGCAGCTGAAATGGCTAAAATGATATAATTTTATACGTGAATCCCCTTGGTCATTCTCTTATGATTTTTCCATAAATTTTTTATTGTGGGAGTGGCACCGCCCACTTTTAAGGGAGGCGTTTTTGAAAATTTGTCTGGTCGTAACTCTTAAACAGATTACGATAGAACGATGGAATTTGGTACAAAGCATACTAGTATCGTTGGGAGTACACCTGATGAAAGTGGATAAAATCGCCCTTCAACCACGCCCACTTTCGATATCGAAAATTTCGAAAATCACATAAATTGACATATCTCGGTAGCTGAAATGGCTACAATGATATAATTTTATAGGTGAATCCCCCTGGTAATTCTCTTATGATTTTTCCATAAATTTTTTATAGGGGGCGTGGCACCGCCCACTTTTAAGGAAGGCATTTTTGAAAATTTGACTGGTCGTAACTTTTAAACTGATTACGATAGAACGATGGAATTTGGCAAAAAGCATACTAGTATCGTTGGGAGTATACCTGATAAAAATGGACACCAATCCGTCCTCTCCCAGTCTTCTCTGTTGGGAATGTTTATTTTGAAACAGCTATCCCCGAGTGTAGTGGTCGCACAACGATCCGTGCTTAGAGGGAGAAAGCTGTAAGATTCCAGAATACTGGAGTGTCCAATAGTGCCCGCACCCCAACTGGAGGTTTCTCTTAGGCGCAGAGCTGATGCCGCCGCTGACCGAAACCCTTCCAGATCAAGTGGCAAAATGCCCAGAATGACCTGGAGGGCTTCGTTGGGCGTTGTCCTTAGCGCACCACTTATACAGATCATATTGGATCTATGGACTTTCCGCAACAGATTGAGGTATGTTGCCTTGCTCAGCGCAGGCCACCATACGACGACTCCATACAGCATGATTGGGCGAATGATGGCCGTGTAGATCCAACTGCATACTCTAGTGCTGAGCCCCCATTTTTTCCAATGGCTCTTTTGCATGTGTAAAGAGCGATGCAAGCTGAAAAAGATTCTCCTTCCAATGCAATTTCCTGTCCAGAACTATGCCTAGAAACTTGGCCTTATCCGACAAGCCCAGGCGCGTGCCATCTAGTTCTGGTAGGCTTAGCGACGGTATTTTGTACCGGTTGGTGAAGAGGACAAGTTCCACTTTCCCCGGGTTGATACTAAGTCCGCAGCGAGAGGACCACGTCGAAACTTCTCGCAGTGCTAGTTGCATCAGGTCACACAGAGTTTGTGGGAACTTGCGTCTGAATGCAATAGCTAAATCGTCCGCGTATGCCACTATCTTCCCGCCCCCCAGCTTGTGTCACGTAGCAACGAGTTGACTGTGAGGTTCCATAAAAGCGGGGAAAGAACACCACCCTGGGGTGTTCCCCTTGTGACATAGCGTGATAACTCAACCGTACCAAGTGAAGAAGCTATTTTCCTTCCCCTTAAAAGTTGGTCAATTAAACCAGTTAGAGGTCTATCTACGCCCAGATTAGTTAGAGCGGAGTTGATAGCCCCCGGGCTTATATTGTTGAAAGCCCCCTCAATGTCTAGGAAGGCCACGAGACAGTAGTCCTTTTGACACAGCGATTTCTCAATGCTTATATTGTTGAAAGCCCCCTCAATGTCTAGGAAGGCCACGAGACAGTAGTCCTTTTGACACAGCGATTTCTCAATGACAGATACTAGGCTGTGCAGAGCGGTTTCTGTTGATTTACCCTTGGTGTATGCATGCTGATGGCGGTCGCCGTGGTGTAGCGGTTAAGTGTTCGGCCTTCTACACCAAGTCGTGGCTTTTCGATGCCCGACAAAAGTAACATCAAAAATTAGAATTTTTCTAAACGGGGTCGCCCCTCGGCAGTTGTTTGGCAAACTCTCCGGGTGTATTTCTGCCATGAGAAGCTTCTCAGCAAAAAATTCATTTGCTTTGCAAGTGCCGTTCGGAGTCGGCAAAAAACTGTAGGTCCCGCCAACTTGTAGGAAAACTCAAAAGCAACACACCACAAGTTGGAAAGAGAAGCTCGGCTAAAAATCTCGTTAGAGGTTATGATAACCTATTGGTATTTCGCCGCCATTATTTTTTTTTTTTATGCATGCTGATAGCTAGAGATAAGGTTGCTATCAATAGTCTTTGAGAGGTAGTCGCTTAGTATCCTCTCAGAGGTTTTGAGTACAAAGGACGAGAGACTGATCGGTCTGTAGTCTTTTGGCTCGTAGTGGGATGCCTTCCCAGCCTTAGGGATAAACACTACCGTGGCGCTTCTCCAGGAGCCCGGAATGTGGTTGACAGCCAGGCAGGCTGTGAAGAAAAATACCAGCCATTTAGCTGATGTCTCCAATGTGTTTATAAGTTGCGCGGGGATAATCCCGGCAGCCGCACAAATCTCTTAACTGCCCACCTTACCCTTTCCTCAGTGATGGGTATATTTACTGCCAGGTTTGCTGCAGGTGCTAGTGGTGCGTCATGCACATTCCCCGGAAAATGTGCCGTTCCCATATCGTCGAGGTTTGCCCCATCCCGGAGGTTGCCTATCGACGACGAGTTGTTCCGATTAACTGCCCGATATGGCGTTGCAGGAGTCCTGCTATCTGTAGCGTTAGATGTTAATCGCTCAGCGTTGGCTGCTACCACCGTGACGTCGAGGACTTCCTCGTCCTGTAGGCTGTCCTCCATCTCCGAGTTGTTCACAGCACTATCGCCAAGGGACGTGGCGGATAACATGCTTTCCGCATCGGAATCCTCCGCTTCCTCTTCTGGTAATTCGTTTTCCGGTTCCCTCGGAGCAGCCGAGAAGGCAGCGCGCTGAGCATCACCACGATATACGTGGATAACGATCTGGCCTACGCTGTAGTGTACTAGGCCATTGCACCTTTTGAGGGGCTCGATTGACTCTTTTTTCATGGTGAACACTACCTGTCTGTCGGGCCCTACCGCATCCCCGACCAGACTGACACTCCAGTCATGCGTTGGGAAGTACGGATTCATTAGCCGTAGCATCCCGAGAATTCTCTCGGGTTAGTCAGGGATGGCCGGAATCCACGCCCTTGCCCTTGGACGAGCTGGAATGTCCTTCCAGTCGACGACCCCTATCTTTGCGCCCTTGTAGACTTCACCCAGTTTAGCAGCTGCTGCCTTGTACAGTGCTACGGTTTTTGCATCCTCGCATGCGAGTGTTTAATCTGACCCTGGTGCGAACCCGTATCCGTTACTCGCACCGAACTACCCGGAAACTCCGGAGCAACGTTGAGAAGAATGTTGCCGAGTTCATTTCGCACGTAACGCCACCGGTCCTTGGGGATGGCCAGACGGTCATTGCCTCGGTCAAGGACGCCTATAAGGATCCTGTCCTTGGTTACCTCAGCAAAGCTTAGTTTGCCCGCTCCAGGGGTATTCTGATTCTGCTTGGGAGGGGGATTTAACTCCAGGTCCGATCTCTGGCGCTTGTAAGGGTTAACTTTTAACCTCTTTGGCATGTAAGAATTTTGGAAATCCGGTATCACAGCTTTCGCTAGCTCTACCGATTTACTGGAATTCGGCGACAGCGATTCCTGCGGTGCCCCTTCGTACCTCTTCAGGATCTTTGCAACCAATCTTTTCTCGTGGTATGTGAAGCGGCGGGGAGATGTCTCCCGGGAGTGCGGACCCGTAGTTTCCATCGCGGTTGCTCTCCTTGCCGAAATCTCAGTTGCAGCTTCCTTCTCCTTCGAAACTCTGAGGCCAGGTCGTGAGACCGCTGCCACAGACGTAAAGATACTGGTTTTCATATCAGCTGTTGATGGGAGTTTAGCATCCGCCATTGTCCACTTAACTGCGTTGGCAACCACACTGGTGCTAGCTCCCATCAAGTCAATCTTACTCGATAGAGGGTTGGTTGACCGACTCGTAGTTGCCATCGCTGTCGATCCCCACCTTGATTGTGGACCGGAGGTTGTCCTCCGGCATTGTAGTAGCTTTCTCGCCTGCTCCTCCATAGCTCTCCTTTGCTGAGGAGTGAAATTTGGCGTTGTTTGTTTTTTAGGGTTTTCGTTATTATTTGAGTTCATCTTGTTCGTACGACCCATCGCCGGACAAGGCCAGCTTAGGGTCAAGGGAAGAGTAGGGGAAAATGTGTCGTCCGCCGCGGCAGAGCCCCTACCGCGGTAAGGCCATGCTTACTCTCTGAGGCGACCCGGTATCAGAGAGGCCCCGTTCAAATACAGCCACGATTTGCCTCCCGGCTGCAAACGTCCAATGGGCACGGTTTCGCATAACACCCTGGATTGGGAGGGGGAAGATCTTTGTCGTCGCGCCAGAGAAGCTAGGCTGCTCTCGTGATGAAGTGCCGTACGGAGCTATGATCACAAGGGCAGCGTAGGCTTGTGGCTATCGACTTAAGCCCTCGTACCGCGGCAAGGTATCCACCCTTCACGAGGGGACGCGCCTACCAATGAGGAGGGGACGTTATGCTGTTGTTAGGTAAGATTTGGTGACAACTTCGAGCAAGCTCGGTCACCCAGGTACTATACATTTATGTATAAAAACCTCGTTCAAGTTTTATAAAGCTAATAACAGTATTCGAAAAAATACTTATTTTTTGATAATTTCTGTATCAGCATTGCCTATAAAAAAAAATTTAAATATATAGGAATGCGGCTTTCAATATTTCCGCAAGGAATAAAATTTAGGGATATTTGTAGGTATTTTTTTTTAACGCGTAGGGTTAGGTAAGTTAGGTTCAAGTGGCTGCCGCAGAGGCACACCTAAGCCAGTATTAAAAGGCCCGTTGTGATACCACCAACACTAGGAAAGTAAGTTCCGGGACCCTGCCATATGGAAAATCCCGGTATTATCGGGATTCTCCACATGGCAGAATCCCGCGACTGGCGTTCCTATACCGACACCGTTACTCTTCCTCGAACCATTTAGATGACTTGATGAAGGCCATCAGGTCCTTTATGTCCAGCTCCGTGACCTGGCGTAGGCTAACCAGGAAGGGAACTCCCAAAAGCGCATTCTCGCGCCACTTAAAGCCAGGCAGTTGCAGATGAGGTGCTCCACCGTTTCCTCCTCCTCATCATCCTTACAATTCCTACAGCATCGTCGGTAGGGCACACCTAGTCTTTCTGCGCGCCTACCAATGAGGCGGTGCCCAGTTAAAACGCCTATTAGTATGGAGATTTCTCTTCTCCTAAGGGCATAAATTTGTCTTGATCTTTTGTGATCCCATTTCGGCCAGGTTTCTTTGGATATCCGGCATCCTGGAGATTGCAGCCATCTTTCGTTGGCTTGACGGCATACCTAAGCGCTCTTTATCCCGAAGAACCTGCTTGGTCGGGCCCTGCCTCGCAAGTTCGTCTGCCCTACAATTTCCCTCAATGTCCCTATGCCCCGGGACCCATGTGAGGTTCACGCGGTTCTGTTGGGCCATCTCTTGTAGAGATCGACGACAGCTGAGCGTCAGTTCAGAGTTGAACGAGTAAGAGCCAAGGGATTTGATGGTCGCTTGGCTGTCGCTGAAAATAAAAATATCCTGTCTGATAGTGTGTTGGCCTATTCAAGCCGCGGCGTCCATGATTGCCTGGAAGACCTTGCAGTGATCAGGTAGTCTGAAGGAGAGCTCAAGGTTCAGATCCTTTGAATAAACCCCTCATCCAACTCTGCCGTTTAACTTCGAGCCATCAGTATAAATGGAAGTGCCGTCATGAGTGGCGAGACTCCGATCCGTGCTCTCCCATTCTTCCCTGCTGGGAATGTTTATTTTAAAACCGCTATCTCCGACTGTTGTGGTCGCACAACGATCTGTGCTCGGCGGAAGAAAGCTATAGGATCCCAAAATACTGGCGTGTCCAGTAGTGCTTGCGCCCCAGCCGGACGTTTCCCTTAGACGCAGAGCCGAGCCGATGCTGCTGCTGCCCGGTGCCCCTCCAGATCGAGTGGCACAATGCCAAGAATGGCCTGGAGTGCTTCATTCAGCTTTGTTCTTAACGCACCGCTTATACAGATCATGCAAGATCTGTGTACTTTACCTAACAGATTAAGGTTTGTTGCCTTGCTCAGCGCAGGCCACCATACCACAACTCCATAGAGCATAATTAGTCGAATTATTGCAGTGTAGATCCATTTGCATATTTTGGGGCTGAGCCCCCATTTTTTTCCAATGGCTCTTTTGCACGAGTAGATTGCAATACACGCTTTCTTCTGGCGCTGAAGAACATTCTCCTTCCAGGTTAGTTTCCTATCCAGAACTGTGTTAAGAACTTGGCTTTGTCAGCCAAGTTCAGGCGCACGTCATTCAGTTTTGCTAGTATTAACGGTGGTATCTTATAGCGGTTGGTGAAAAGCACCAGTTCTACTCTTCCCGGGTTGATGCTCAGTCCGCAGCGCGAGCACCATGAGGAAACCTCTTGCAGTGCTACTTGCATCAAGTCGCACAGGGTTTGTGGGAATTTGCCCCTATATCCTATAGCTAAGTCGTCTGCATATGCCACTACCTTCCCCCCCCTAAAAAGACCACACGACAGTACTCCTTTTCATACAGCGATTTTTCAATAACAGAAACTAGGCTGTGAAGCGCAGTTTCTGTAGATTTTCCTTTGGTGTATGCATGCTGATAGCTAGAGATAAGGTTGCTATCAATAGTAGAGGAGAGGTAGTCATTTATTATCCTCTCGAAGGTTTTGAGCACAAAGGATGAGAGGCTGATCCGCCTATAGTCCTTGGGCTCGTAATGAGACGCCTTCCCCGCCTTAGGAATAAGCACTACCGTGGCACTTCTCCAGGAGCACGGAATGTAGCTAAGAGCCGGGCAGGCTGTGTAGAGAAATACCAGCCATTTGGCTGATGTCTCCAGCGTGTTTATGAGTTGTGCGGGAATAATCCCGTCTGGCCCGGCAGTCTTGAACGGTTCGAAGCTTTTAACCGCCCACCTAACCTTTTCCTCCGTGATGGGTATGTATACAGCCAGGTTTGTTGTAGGTGCTAAGGGTTCCTCATGCAAGTTCCCTGGGAAGTGCGTATTCAAGAGCTCTAGGGTTTCCCCCTCCATGCTGGTGCAGGATCCGTCAGGTTTGCGCAAATAGCTTGTGGCTGTTTGAGTTTTTGAGAGCACTCGTCTAAGTCTCGCTGTATCGTCGACAGTTTCGACCCCAGTGCAGAGATTTCTCCACGATACTCGCTTTGCCTGCCTCAGAGCTTTTTTGTAGGCCCTAAGTTTAACTTTATATTCGAGCCATTGAGTCTCCGTGCCAAGGCTCTTGGCCTTATTAAATTGTGTCCTACATGATTTGCGGAGTGAGTCCAGGTCGTAGGACCACCAATGCGGCCTATGTTAACCGCGTGGTTTTGGCACTGGGCAAGCCTGCTCTAGGGCATTCGAGAGCGCCGTTGTAAAGGTCTTTACCAGATCCTCCAACTCCCCTACTGATGAGGGGACTTGTGGGGGCAGTGCTGGCAAGTCCCTAGATAGTATTTCATTGTGTAGCTGCCAGTTAGTGTTATGTGGGTTGCGTTTCATAACCGGCTGCTCAACAGAAAAGTCTAGAACTAATTCTACGTACCGGTGGTCGGAGAATGAGTGTTCATCGAGAACGCGCCATTTTCTGACCCACTCATAAGCGCCTTCGCTGCAAATAGTGAGATCTATGACCTCCCTACGGGTTTTAGTAATAAACGTAGGTTCGTTACCCACATTGCAAACTACCAGGTTAGTTGTTAACAAATAGTCAAACAACGACTCTCCTCTAGCATTGATATCGGAGCTTCCCCACTGGACGTGATGAGCATTGGCGTCAGTTCCGATAATAAGATGACCCATGGAAAAATTTGCCACCAGGTCTTTTACCTCCCTCTGTGGCGGAGGTTCTTCGGCGTCGTAAGGCATATAGACCGACGCTATCGTCAGGCTGGTACTGTCGACTGTTAAACTGGCAGCTGTAACGTCTTGCTATAGTTGGCAAGAGAAAGGCGTTCAGCTCAGACTTAACCAAATTACAGGCTCTAACCCTGCCCCCCTCGCTGGCTAGGATAAGCTTAAAACCCTTAGTCCCCAAACCGCAAATGCTTGAGCTGTTGACCCAGGGTTCTCCTTTAGAGAGACGACTGATTAACGCAGCCGAGGCTGCTTTAGATTTGTGCAGGTTTATCTGAATCACCATCAATATGAGAGCGCTCAGACTTCCCTGACACCGCCGTATCGTCGAGTTCCACCTCGTCTGGAGGCTTATCTTTCAACGACGATTTGTTCAGACCACGATTTGGCGTGGCGGAGACCGTACTAACTGTGTCAGTATCAACATTGGTGCGCTCAGGACTAGCTGCTATCACTGTGACGTTGAGGTCTTCCCCGTCCAGCAGGCTGTCTCCCATTCCCGAGCTTTTCACTTCTCATTCGCCTTTTGACGTGCCAGATACCATACTTTCCGAGTCGGACATCTCCGACTCCTCTTCCGGCACTGCGATGTCCGAGTCCTCCGGTGCAGCCGAAATAGCAGCGCGCTGTGCATCGCCGCGGTATACGTGGATCACGATCTGACCCATGCCGTAGTGCACTCGTCCATTGCACCGTTAAAGGGGCTCGCGTGCCTCCTTATTCAACGTGAAGACCTCTTGCCTATCAGGCCCTACCGCATCCTCAACCAGATTGACACTCCAGTCCTGCGTCGGGAGAGACGGTTTCATGATCCGCAGCATCCGGAGAATTCTCTCAGGTTCAACAGGGATGGCAGGAATCCATGCTCTTGCCCTTGGCCGAGCCGGGATGTCCTTCCAGTCGACAACCTCGATTCTTGCCCCTTGGTAGATCTCACCCAGTCTTGCAGCTGCTGCCTTGTACAGTGCAACAGTTTTTGCATCCTCGCAAGCGAATACCTTGATTCAGCCCTGGTGCCATCCCGCATCAGAACCCATCGGCGTGACACCCGGAGACTCATCCATAATGTCGAGAAGGGCATTACCGATCGCGTTCCGGACGTACCGCCACTGGTCCCTAGGGATGGCCCAGCTTTCGTTACCTCGGTCAATGACGCCTTTGAGGATCCTGTTGTAGGGTAATCTAGAGAGTTTTACTTCATTTGTAGGGATTTTGGAGGAAAAAAATGTGGCATCACTGGCATTGGGTCTCAAAAGGGCATATTTCCGATATAAAATTGCCTACTTCAACCAAAACGGCATACATATTTCGAATTTATAAAGTTAAAAAGTTATGTATGTAATGGGGTAAATAATTGTAATAAATCTGCTTATGAAATACTTGAACGGCCTCAATCGAGCCGAAGGTCTTAACTACTACCCAGTAGGAAGTAGGAGCATCGTTTTAATAATCCCGGAGAACTCCCTTACGAGTACCGGATTACTCCCTATACTGCCGTCCTTAGCAAGAAGGCAGTAAAATCATTTTACTGCCGTTTAGGAATTTTGATACCATTACATTATTTCAATGTCTTAAAATCCACTGATTATAAAAATTATGGGTCAGAATGCAATTTCACGATAAAACAAGGTTTAAGTTAGTGATACATCTAGAATTTCTTGTATCCTTCCAGAACAAAAAAGCAGTATAAAGGTATCACAGTGTAAAAAGGCAGTATAAATGTAAATATACTGCCTTTATGCTCACAAAGTTAAGAATGCTGCTTGGAATATATGGAGAGGAAGGCAGCAACTTTGGCTTACAAACCAATAAAGCAGTAAAATAATTTTTATTTATATTGGATTTACAAAGCAGAAAGGCAGTATCTCTCCAAAAAATAATACATTTTTTTTACAATCCAAAAAAGCAGTAAATGATATTTTACTGCTTTTCGATTTACAAAGCAGAAAGGCAGTTCGCTGATCTTTTAAGGCCCCAGGGATAATTTTCGCACATAATCAGATGCAAATGATTCTACATGAAGCCTTTTAATATCTCAATATTCATTTACGTCTGTTATGTGGGTCAATTTCAAAAAAAACGAAATTTTTGTGTCCCTGCACTTTACACTACTATTTTAGGTAAAAAAAAATATCAAAAAAAAAAAACAAAAATGTGAGAATGATCATGGAGGAATATGTAACCAAAAAACGTTATTCTCAAATTTGTATGTTTGTTTTTTTGTTTGTTTAGAATGGTGCTTTGTTTCTCCCTCTGACTCCTTTCATACAAAAGCATGTGTCCCCCGTTAGAATTTTTAGTAAACAAAATAAAATAAAATCAAGAAAAAAAGTAAATATGTAACATTTAATAACTGTTTTCGAATTATTGGCTTTCTTTCTTTAGTTTTGATTTGTTATAGTTGTCAAAAATTAATTAGTGCGAATTTGGCGTTGCGAAGAAAGGTTGTCCCCACAATTTGTATTGAGCGTCACTTTTTTATACATCAAGAAATATTACCAGTTTTGAGTTTGCATTTAAATAAAGTAAACTACGTAAGGAAAGTACAAACTTTAAATATTAAAAAGTGAAAAAGCGAAAAAAAAATCTATTAAAAAAAGTGTGCATTTGCGTAGTTTTTGTGAACACCATGGTAAGGGCGCGATAAAATGTCATGAGCGTCACGCTAATTTTTTTAAAAGTGAATATATTAAATGTAAAAAATTTAAGTTGACAATCATTGTTTACATGGTTTCAACTAATTTTTTTATAATTTGTGAATTTAGGAAATAAATTGCCTACGGAAAAAAACCAAAATAGGCAAAAATGTCATGAGCGTCACTTTTGATACATATTGCTTCATAGCTTAAAATGCTTAATTTTGATTTTATTTTTTAATTTTCAAGAGTAAAACAACAAAATTAACGGCGGCTGAGAGAGCACGGAAATATCGAGAGAAAATAAAGCTCGATAAAGCGCGTAATAACGAATTAAAAAGAAAGAAGAAATAAAGGTATAATCGTGGTATATTTCAGTTTAATTTTTATTGTTACTGACTGATTCTGTTTTTGAATAGCAACGAGAAACGGATGAAAAGAGGTGACATGCCGAAAAAAATGCTTTGCATTTTTAGCGATTTTTTATACATATTTGGTGTGTGACGCTCAAGACAGAAATCATGGAAAACCTAAAAAAATCCAAAAATATTGATTTTTTTGAGAGCCTAAAGGTACCACCGGATTCTTCATAAATTTCTACATAAATTGGCCACTCTTACAGGCGAATTGAAAAAAACTTTAAAAATAAGCAAAAAAAACTCGTTGTGTACGTTTTTTTTGAAATTGACCCATGTAGCAAAATAGCTAGTTACTTATGGCCGTGTTAGCGTGGACTTAGACTTAATTTGACTTGAAAATCTTACATCTAACAAATGGGTGGGACGTGTTCTTAGTTATCCAAAAAATAGCTTAACTTAGAAACTTGGGAATCTACAGATTTTTGATTTCCAAGTTAAGTTTTTAAATTCAAAGAGAGCCGTGAGAGAACTGTGCTACCATATACATTTTTTTAGTATTTTCAATAAAAATCCCTCATATATTGTATAGCGTTCTAACTTTTTGGATTAATGAATTTCAAACGGCAAGTACAAAGCAAGACGTCAAAAAAATATAATTTCAGAAATATTAAAAACAAACACAAATTAAATGACACGTTGAATAATTGAATCTAAGTTTTTTTGTAAATTAAGTCAAGTTAAGTTAAGTCAACGCTAACACGGGCATTAGATTGATAATAAACTTTTATAACATACTGCCTTTTTGCTAAGGACGGCTGTATACCTCTGTGTATAAGCTTACAATTTCTACACTCCCTTGTAACATTGTATGTCCTAGGCAGGCTAGTAATCCCTTTGACCTCCCAAAAAAGCAATAGGGGATGTTTTTTATTGATCACAGCGGAGCATTGGGAGAGTTTCGGAGAGTCTCTGTTAATTTCCCATTTTACTCCTAAGGGAGGAATAAGGGAGTTTAGAGAAATGGTCACTCAGGCCTTCCAAGAACCCATAAAAGTTTTTAAATAGGACATAGCACATATTGATTAAATGGGATACATACGTTTGTGAGGGCATGCAATTGTGCATATTGATTATGCAATGCAGGTCCATCATATTTTTGAAGTTAACTTCTTAGGCGGCGACATGAAGTTTTTATTGAGCAAGATATGCCAATATTGGTATCAAATGAAAGGTATTTTCGACCGTATTCCAAATATGTAAATCTCAAGCAGGGTTGCCACCTAGAGTTGCCACCTAACCGCATTTTATATATTTTTCTCTATATCTCGGGAACCGGTCGACCGATTTGGATAAAGTTTAGCATTATAGATGGTATGATTCATTTTAAGATTATGTGCGTGGGTGTTGCCACTTGGGGCAGTTCACAGGGTTGCCACCTATCTCAATTTTTTTTAAATATTGGGCAAGATATGCCAATATGGTATCAAATAAAAGGTATTTTCAACCGTATTCCAAATACGTAAATCTCAAGCAGGGTTGTCACCTAGGGTTTCCATCTAACCTCATTTTATTTATTTTTATTAATATCTCGGGAAACGCTTGACCGATGTGGATAAAATTTGGCAGTATAGATAGTATGATTCATTCTAAGATTATATGCGTGGGTGATGCCACTCGGGCGGTTCACAGGGTTGCCAAACGTCTAAATACTTTTTAAATATTGAGCAAGATATGCCAATATGGGTATCAAATGAAAGGTATTTTCGACCGTATTCCAAATATGGAAATCTCAAGCAGGGTTGCCACCTAACCGCCTTTTATTTATTTTTCTCTATATCTCGGGAACCTCTCGACCGATTTGGATAAAGTTTGAAATTATAGATAGTATGATTCATTCTAAGATTATACGCGTGGGTGTGGCCACTTGGGGCGGATCACAGGGTTGCCACCTTTCTCAATTTTTTTAAATATTGAGCAGAATATGCCAATATGGGTATCAAATGAAAGGTATTTTCGACCGTATTGCAAATATGTAAATCTCAAGAAGGGTTGCCACCTAACCGCATTTTATTTAGTTTTCTCTATATCCGGGGAACCGCTCGACCGATTTGGATAAAGTTTCGCATTATAGACAGTATGATTCATTCTAAGATTATATGCGTGGGTGTTTCCATTTGAGGCTGTTCACAGGGTTGCCACCTATCTAATTTTTTTTTTAATATTGAGCAATGTATGCCAATATGGGTATCAAATGAAAGGGTTTTTCGGTCGCATTTCAAATATGAGAATTTCTAGCAGGGTTGCCAGCTAGGGTTGCCCCCAAACCGTATTTTATTTATTTTTTCTTATATCTCGGGGCCTGCTTTGCCATTTTGTATTAAATTTGGCATTATTAGTAGTATGATCTATTCTATTTTTTTTTAATATTGAGCAAGATATGCCTATATGGGTATCAAGTGAAAGGTATTTTCGACCGTGTTCCAAATATTTAAATTTCAAGCAGGCTTGCCACCTATTCTTCCTATCTTTCTTCGTACAACTCTCTTTCCTATCTCCCTCCCTTTTGCTCTTCATTGCCCTCTTTCCTTCTACCACGCCCCTCTTCCTCTATATCCCATTCGTATTGGCCCCTGTTAAGTTAGGCCTAATTCTACCCATGTACCAAATTTTAAGGAAAACGCACCATATATAAGATATTTTCGAATGGATCGTTTCCCTGGTACACTTACCGGAAGTAAGATATTGTGAATCTAAACCATTCTCGAATACATTTTATTCATATTTCGTTATTTCTGAACTTATGAAGTTAACTTCTTTCACGTGTACTGGCTACACGCGGTTTTTTAAAGAAATTTTCCATATTCCGCATCCTCTCCAGCTTCTATTTAGTTTTGTAAATTTATATTTTTCAAGTTTTTCATTATTTTGTTTCAAGTTTTTCATCTAATCAAGATTCAAGTTTTTCATCTAATCAAGATCCAAGTTTTTCATCTAATCAAGATTGAAGTTTTTCATCCCCTGCTCAAAAAGTAAAGTAGAAATGAAGAAGTCTCTCCTTTTCTCCAATATCATGTCTATGGGAGTAATCTTTGACATTTCGTTTGGGAACACCTCCCTTATTGCTCCTGTATGAGTAATATGGGAGCAAGGAGTGGGGAATTTTCTTCTATTGCTCCTCGATCATGTCAAAAGGAGGAGATCTCCCCTTCTGCTCTACTGAGAGTAATATGGGAGCATACAATGAAAAAAATCTCACTTATCATACTAAAGGGAGGCATCTTTTATTCCTCGGGAGATCTCGCTTCAAGTTCTACTGGGTAGTGCTCCTAATTAAATGTAGTTTTGTGACTTAAGTATAATAAATAATTAGTAAATAACTTAAAAAAAAAAAAATCGTGAAATTGTGTTGAGCAAAAGGGCATCATCATCAGCTTCCTCCTCATCAAATTGGAGCATTGGGTCTCAAAAGGGCATATTTTCGATATAAAATTGCCTATTTCAACCAAAAAGGCATACATATTTCTAATTTATAAAGTTAAAAAGTTATGTATGTACATATTGGACACAAAGAATTATGATCCTAGTTTTGAGTAGCTGTTTTTTTCTGGTAACGCCACTTAAAAAGTTTTAATAGCGTGTTGTCCCATAAAGTTTGGTGATCCAGCATGTCAAACTTTTGGTGATATCAACAATCAGACCATAACTATGCGCCATTATTTTTGCTTTACGGATTTTAACTATTATTTATTATCATTATTATTTGATATTTGTTACAAGAACTCGCACTTTTAAGACTAGTTATAATACAAATTAGCGTAGCTTTGAAATACTTAATATCCTACACAATATATGCATGTACTTTTTTCTCTTTAAATTAATAGGAAGATGCAAGTGCTAATTTACCACCGATGCCAACCGTCGTAGCAAACCAGGAATTGAATACTCGCGCTAATGTATTAAATCGTGTCGGTCATCAGACGGATAAGTGGAAGAGACAAGTGCGCGAGCAACGTCGTCACATTTACGATAGACGCACAATGTTAAATTGAATTGACTTGTGTTGTTTTCTTATACTTTGTTTCATACAATTTATTTAAATTTTAATCAAGAGAATAAAACTGTAAACTGTATTCCGAAACTGTCATCCTCTCCCCTGGCAGCAGGGCTGCGAGATATTGTATTGCTACGGACCAAAAGAATGAATATGCAGTGTCTGCTGCAAAAAGATATACATTAAACGGTCGCATTCTTTGCAATGCTTTCAGTGTAAGAGATGGCTCCATAAATCCGGATGTACAGCGCTTAACCCTGTCATTCACAGACACCGAACTTTATTTAGTACTTTCGTGGCCCCTTGTTGTTCGTGCCCCCGGGCGTCCCGCGGTCAGCGCCGATCAAGCGCTCCTACCGCCTCCTTTGTCTTCTAGTAGCAATAATAATCATAATGTCTTAACGACTAACAAAACTTCTGCTATACCCGCCAGTCTCTCTCTGTTCCCCCATCGCACCCCCCTCTTTCTTAAATTCACACGTGCGTCAGGATCATCCTCTTCTCGCAACTGTCTCTACGTCAGCGATGCTCAAACGCACACTACCAAACTGTGCGATTGTGTTGAAGTATGAGAGACCTTGTTACTACACTCAAAAAAATTCCAAGTAGCCAATTAACAAAAATTTTGTAAAAATAAAAATAAATAATAATTAAAAGGGTATTAGTAAAGTAGTAAGGCAACAAAATGCATTTTTTCAATAAAAATTTATAAGTAAAAAAAAATTATGAAAAAAAATGTAGAGAACAACAAAATTGCCAATCAGGCATCATCTTATAGTAAAATTCAAGGAGCTACAAAACTCCGTACTCCCTTGCACAAGCTTTTTAACTTTAATTTATTTCTGTTACAGATTTGGCCAGTTTTGAAATTAAAATGATTAAAACACGTAAATAAATATATTTTAAGAATAAAACTACTACTATTCAACAGTCGTTGATCAAGTGATTCCCAAACGCACTTTAATTTTGCACAATGTATAGAGAGGGCTTGACTTGTACGTGTGAGCGAATCTATGAGAGAGCAAGAAAGTCGGCCGCCCGCGGGCTAGGTAAAGATTGTCTACGTGCACTGTTTGTCGGTTATTAAACCTTTTTGCTGTATTGAGTTTTTGCTTCCATGGATGATTTGAATGATAATTTATTATACGTCCCGATGCGATTGATTTGGCATACCAATTCATTATAAGGTTTTTATTTCTACGATTTATTTCTACGTCGAGAAAAGCTATTTTGTTGTATTTTTCTTTTTCCGTGGTGAATTTTATGCTTGTGTGTTGTCTGTTTAATATTTTTGAGATATGTTCCGCGTCTTTAGATTTGATAATTGCGAATACATCATCTACATACTTGTTGATGTATATGTCATTTTCCTTTAATTCAGCCATGCTGTCGTCAAGTATTTTGTCTAGTACTATATCCGCGATAGTATTGAAACTAGCTTTCTCTTCAAATAGAATAAAGAAACCAACATAATTATAAAAATAACAGAAATAGATGTAAATCATATAAAAAAAAATGTTTTTAAATAAACTAGAAGTGAGCGAATTTGAAAGCATTGTAGAACGGCAAAACTATTTTTCCCAACAAGAGATTACACTCGCTGAAAACAGTCACCAGAAGAAACTCCAAACGCAAATTTCGAAAAATATTGAAAAATTCGGCATCCGGTTTAACGAAGACTGGTTCATAAACAAAAGTACTATAGAGGTCCCACAAGAGAGCGAACTGTTATTATCGCTTGGCGGTAAATTCGCTTTACCTGTCACAAAAAAAATTCTCCCCAATTCATATCATCGCGGAACTAGAAAAAGGTGTACAACAAATCGAAGACGACAGAAAGAAAGATGCTACATGAAGCAACACAGCAACAATAATTAGTAACTATCACAGGAAGCTAAACAACAGTCCGAAAGATAAATTAATCATAAATACTTTTGCAAACACAAAGAAGTTTCTTAAAGAATATAAAGATAGTGTAGTTCTCACTCACGCACATAAAGGTAACAAAGCGGTCCTAATGAACAAAATTGGCTACGAACAGAAAATGATGGAACTACTACGTGATGTAAAAACATACAAAGTCATAAAGAAGGTTCCAACACAGCAACTTATGAGGAAAAATAACGTGATTGTCAATGAATTGTGGAAACAAAACAAAATTAGTATCCGCGAAAAAATTCAACTGTCTAGTGTAGCGGCAGTTGCACCGAGGTTATACGGTCTTCCTAAGATACACAAGGAAAATATGCCACTAAAGTCCCGTTTACATTGCTCGATTTTTCGATCAATTTCATTTTGATTCTGAAAATTGACTCGTATTAACGGGTCTTGCAAAATTGCATCCAACAAAGTTGGCAGTCAGCCGACTTTTGTGCAACTCATCATTCAACTATTGTACAACCTTGCGTTTGTTTACTCAGATTTTGAGGTAAAATTTTGGAAATAAAATTTTAATATATATGTCACAAAATTTTTCATCAATAAAATTGTAGCAATTTTAATTGGCTTGAATTCGCCTAGACCTTTTTTCTTGATCATTACCAACACCTAGAGCAAAACCTCTGTGTCCATCTCATCCAACTAGAAGAGTCTACAAAGCGCTCCGTTCGGACTCCCTGCGCGGTGCACTTATAAGGTATACCTACCTATTTAGGACTCTTTAAAGGTGCGTTTATGAGATAATTAAAAAAGTCTCCCCTTCAAGAAAAACTTCCTGGAAGGACTCTGCTGACTCCTCTTTTCAAATGCGTAGACGCTTCAATTAGGATTCCTTCAAGAGAGTTTTGACGGAGTCACTTTTCGCTCCTTTTGAGCGCTCCGTATTTTGTTGGATTTGATTCGTAAAGCATTTCCTAGCTAGGATGTCCGATAATTTTATACCCACTTGACTAGATCCCTTTTGCCGCTGTTCTTGTAACGAAATGTTGCCCTACCTAAAAGTAGCGCTTATTGCCCCTAAATTGCCACCTTTTAATAGGATTCCAAGGAAACAAACAGTTTCAATATCGTTAGGTTAGAGTGTGAATGGTGTTAAAGAATATGCTTCGAGGAGCGAGTGAATAAGTGGTTCGTGTCGTGAGGAGAAGAACCGCATACAGCGCAAACATTTTGGACCTTCGGGATGCAGTCTGGATAAGTTTCGCATATTACATTACCCAGATCCGAGTTGAACGAGAGTGCCTCCGGTCTCTCTCGGACGATCATGTTCATCTGCAGCAACCGCTGGTACTTGTTGTAGCAGGGCGACATTCGCCTGACGGGAGCTGGCAAAGGTGTTCCCTGTCTCTGTGTGGATACTGTTGAGGACCTGTCTAAGAACCCGTGAATCAAAATGGGTGGTTTTATAATGCCGTTGTTGTGAAAAAATCAATAAATAAAAATAGAATTTTTTCTATTTTCATTTAATTTTTTTTCAATGACAAAAACAACCGTCATTAATTTTCAAAAAAATGTATTAATGTAAACGGGTAGTCAACTCAATTTGGAATCAACGGCACATGCGACGAAAACTGATTCCAAAATTGAACAATGTAAACAGGCCTTACGACCGATTTCATCATCAATAAATGTACCTTGCTATAAACTATCTAAGTATGAGTAGAGCTATTTTAAAAAATAAAATATTAAAAAATATGTATAATACAACATCAAGAACTCCTGTCAACTAAAAGACCGGTTGAAAGATATACACATAGAAGATGACGAAATATTGATATCATTCGATGTAGTTTCGCTCTTTACAAATATACCACTACACTTAGCTATACAAACAATAATGAAGCAATGGCCACATTTAGAGAAGTACACAAAAATACCTAAAAAAACCATTTCAGCACATTTTAGAATTCTGCCTACGCGAAAATAACTATTGCACGTACAACTCCAAATTTTATCAACAAACATATGGGATGCCAATGGAAAATCCGCTATCTCCAACTATCGCGGATATAGTACTAGACAAAATACTTGACAACAGCATAGCTGAATTAAAGGAAAATGACATATACAATAATTTCACAACTCGACTCTCACACCTGCTAGCAGAGGGCAATCCTCGACCTAACGATGTAACCGAGCAATGGAAGCATATCTCTCACTCATTGCGTACCGCCGCTGAGGCCACTATAGGGTCCCAGCGAGCCCGCAAGAACAACTGGTACGATGAGGAATGCAAAACTGCCTCGGAAAAAAAGGACGCTGCCTACAAGGAGACGTTGCGAACGGGCGCAACCCGCAGTGTATGGCAACAATATCGTGAGGCAAAGAAGGAAGAGAGACGCCTTTTCAGAAAAAAGAAAAGTGAGGCCGAAAGGCGTGAGTGTGAGGAGCTTGAGATGCTGGCTGACAGGAATGATGCCCGAAAATTCTATGAAAAGATCCGGCGGATGACGGAAGGTTTTAAGACCGGGGCAAGCTCCTGTAAGGACAATAATGGCGACCTGGTAACCGACGTACAAAGTGTACTTAAATTATGGAGGGAGCACTTCTCCTCACTGCTAAAATGCGAGGGAGGCGTCGAACCCGATACCCCAATCCCTGACGATGGAAAAGTCGTCCCACCACCTGACTATGATGAAGTGAGGATAGCTATATCCCGGCTCAAAAACAACAAAGCGCCTGGAAAAGACGGACTACCCGCCGAGCTGTTCAAACACTGAGGCGAAGAGCTGGTAAAAAGCATGCATCAGCTCTTATGCAGAATATGGTCAGACGAATGCATGCCTCCGGATTGGAATTTAAGTGTGCTTTGCCCAATCCACAAGAAAGGCGATCCCGCTAACCGCACCAACTACCGCGGAATTAGTCTTCTTAATATCGCATATAAGGTTCTTTCTAGCGTGTTGTGTGAAAGGCTGAAGCCCATCGTAGACAAACTGATTGGACCTTATCAGTGTGGCTTTAGACCTGGTAAGTCTACCATCGACCAGATTTTCACGATACGCCAAATCCTGGAGAAGACCCATAATAAGAGAATCGACACTCACCATCTCTTTGTCGATTTTAAAGCCGCTTTTGACAGCGTAAAAAGGAGTTGCCTGTATGCCGCCATGTCTGAATTTGACTTCCCTGCAAAGCTTATACGGCTTTGCCAAATGACGTTGAGCAATACCAACAGCTCCGTCAGAATCGGGAAGGACCTCTCTGAGCCATTTGAAACCAAACGAGGCTTCAGACAGGGCGACTCCCTTTCGTGCGATTTCTTCAATCTGATGCTGGAGAAGATAATTCGAGCAGCAGAGCTAAACCGCAATGGTACAATCTTTTACAAGAGCGTGCAATTGCTGGCGTATGCCGATGATATTGATATCATTGGCCTTAACAACCGCGCCGTAAGCGCTGCCTTCTCTGTACTGGATAAGCAAGCGAAAAAAGTGGGTCTTGCCGTGAACGAGGACAAGACGAAGTATTTGCTGTCATCAAAGAAAGAATCGGCGCACCTGCGCCTTGGCAGCCATGTAACTGTTGATAGTTACAAATTTGAAACTGTGAGGGACTTCGTCTATTTGGGAACCAGTATCAACACCGAAAATAATATCAGTCTAGAAATCCAGCGGAGAATCACTCTTGCCAACAAGTGCTACTTTGGACTGAGTAGGCAATTGAGAAGTAAAGTCCTCTCTCGAAGAACAAAGATCACGCTCTATAAGTCTCTCATCATACCTGTCCTGATGTATGGCTCAGATTCATGGACAATGTCAAGAGAAGATGAGATGGCCCTTGGAGTATTTGAGAGAAAAGTTCTCCGGAAGATTTATGGTCCTTCCCGTGATGCCAACGGCGAGTATCGAAGGAAATTTAACGATGAGCTGTACGAGCTCTACGCAGATCTGACCATAGTCCAGCGAATTAAAGCCCAAAGACTCCGCTGGCTGGGCCATGTTATGCGAATGGACAAACAAGCTCCAGCACAGAAGGTTTTCCTATCGTCGCCTGAATTCGGCAGCAGAGGAAGGGGGAGGCCTCGACTGAGATGGAAACAACAGGTGGAGGATGACTTGAAATCCCTTGGGGTTTCCAACTGGCGTCGGTTATCGCTAAAAAGGAATGACTGGCGTGCTTTGATACGAAACGGCCAAAATCGCTTAGGCGGTTAAGCGCCAATAAATGAAAATGACATGTACATCAAATACATCAACAAGTATGTAGATGATGTACACACACACATAAAATTCACCACGGAAAAAGAAAAATACAACAAAATAGCTTTTCTCGACGTAGAAATAAATCGTAGAAATAAAAACCTTATAATGAATTGGTATGCCAAATCAATCGCATCGGGACGTATAATAAATTATCATTCAAATCACCCATGGAAGCAAAAACTCAATACAGCAACAGGTCTAATAAAAAAGGTAGCTCTACTTAGTGATAAAGAATAGGTGGGGTGCGATAAAGTCATGCGAGATAACGCCATATAGCTCTATCTCCCATCCAATTGCGAGGTAAAGCCATATGGCATTATCACGCTTCGTATTGAGAGATAATGCCATATTTTTTTTTTGTCAATTGTGAGTTAAAGCTATATGACCTTGTCTCTCATATGAATTTATTTTTCATTGTGAATGTGCATTTAATTGTTATTCATTTCACCTGGCAACTTTCTTAATCAATGTCATATTGCATATTTTCATAATCCACGTGTTTTGTGCTTTGATTAAAATGGAAAATCAATTAAAATTATAATTTACAAAATTATGGTTTCTCCTTTTACGAAATGTGCACTATTAGTGATCTTAACCTTTCGTAAAAGGAAAAATCTTTGACAATTCAATTTACGTTGCTAACTGTTTGTTTTATTTTTATAAAAGATCACGGAATTAAAATGAATTAAACCGGCACAAATTTCAATGAATGCGAATGTGTTTAGCACTTTTGACACGATTTCCATTTCAGTTTGCAATTAGTGTCAATGACTTATTTTCCATTTTCTTGTTGACACTAATTCCATTTCGAAAGCGCAATAGTGTCAATTGACACTATTACCTGTCACAGTATTTCACATTTCTGTAAAGGGAAAAATCATTACTTTTCATTGCAAGAAGAAAAACTAATGATTTTTCCCTTTTACATAATGCTTACACTTTCTTGAATGCATATAGAGCAGAAAATATTCCGTAAAAGGGAAAATCAAATGACGAGATAAAGCCATACGAGATAACGCCATATAGCCTTATCGCTCTTTGAAATTGGAAATAAAGCCATACAGAAATATTGGCGCGAATATGGCTTTACCACTCTTTGAATTGAGTGATAAGGCCATATGGCGTTATCTCGCATGGCTTTATCGCACCCCACCTAAAGAATATATGAACTAAAATAGGAAAAAGTTAAAAAGTATTTTATTTAAAAACAGTTATCCGCATAAACTGATAGATAACTTAATTGAAAATACAATCAACAGAACGAACTCGGAGCAAAGAAAACAGCGAACCGGCGGTTATTTCCAACAATAATAAAAAATACATCGGCGTACCGTACATATCGGGTCTAACAAACAATCAGACATTACATAAACTAATAGATAATGAAACAACAAAATACGCTCACAAACCTAACGCTACTCTTAGAAAATTTTTTACCAAAACAGAGGACCCAGTAGAAAAAGAACAGCAAAGTAATGTAGTTTACGAAATTACGTGTAATGGTGGCGATAACGAGGCGTGTGGAAAATATTACATTGGTACCACAAAACGACCACTGGGTATAATAGTCAACGAGCACAAGAAAGACAACAACAGCATTAGCACAGCATCTAACTCAGAGCAACCACATAGCGGACTTCGCAAACATCAAAATATTAGACATCGAAAAAAGAGAAAAAACAAGATTGACTCTTGAGAGTATACGAATACAACAAAACATAGAAAATACTCTTAACTATAAGGATGACGTAGGCGGTCTGAACAGCGTGTACTAAGCAGTAATAAGAAAAAGTCAAAAAAAGGAATTGAACAAACGTCATTGCTAGGTGACAATAAACTAATTATTTAAAATTGTGATATTTTTAAATGTACTGAAATAAGTAAAAAAATTGTTGAAGTGAGTTGCTTTCAATAAAAAAAGTGTATATTCTTGAGTGGAATTGTGGAACTTTATTTTAGGTTTGTTTATTGGGCTGCTCTAGCTTACGCCAGATTGAGATATTTCACAAAATCGTGTTTAACGAACACTTT
The DNA here is from genome assembly GCA_964058755.1 of Campiglossa producta. Taxonomy (NCBI): domain Eukaryota; kingdom Metazoa; phylum Arthropoda; class Insecta; order Diptera; family Tephritidae; genus Campiglossa; species Campiglossa producta. The sequence continues at coordinate 118,650,822 of CAXKVI010000001.1, forward strand.
TCTTGCTCTAGGTTGCTCTATCTTTGTTTCATGAGTACGCTCAAAACAAAACTAGAGTAATCCAGATCACAAATTTCTGCTCTACCGGTTTTTTTGGAGTAAGTTAGAGCAGAGAAGCAATTGCCAGTCAGGAAAAATTAAATTTTTGAAAACTTCAAAAAAATTAGTTTGCAAAAAATCAATGTTTTCGGATACGTGAATTTGCATTAATTTTGAAGATTTAAACAAAAAAACCAAATAAAAAGAAACTATCGGGATTCAAGTGTTTCATGGCATTTCTGCTCTGAGTTGCCCTAAGTTGCTTTATTTCTATTTTGACAGCTGCCCTGCTTTGCTCTGCTCTAACCTGCTCTGAACTTCTTTTTGGTCAGTAAACCTTAATAAAACATAGGTAAGTAGATAAAATGCTATATTAAATACGTTTACAAGTTTTAAGAGCGCATTTGGATTGTGGTACATATATGTACCAGTCGTACTTAGGCACGAAGCTACTTTTATTGCAGGGCAAAATGAAAAAGCGATCACTGAGTCGAAAGGAGCTAGAAAACTTTGTGGGCGATATTGATGAAAGTATGACTAAGTTCAAAGGTCGCTCTTCTTTGAAGCAATATATGCCCGTGAAGCCAATCAAGCGAGGAATAAAGCTATGACTTTGCTGTGATGCTGAGGATATACCTATGACCTAAATGTGTACGTTGGGAAAGGTTCAGAGGTGAGTGGTGATGCTCTTACTCTTGGGAAAAAAGTTGTGAAGACATTAGCAGAGACAATAAAGGCGTAGCTTTATGCTTTGATCGTTGTCTTGCAAGTGTGCTTTTAATGGAAACAATAAACTTTGCTGCTGTCGGTACATGCATGGCTAATCGCAAAAATGTCCCAGATATGTGTGGTAAGCTCAAGAGGGGAGAATCAAATTTCAAGTGTACCGTTACTGGACTTCTTTGCATGAAGTGGCAGGACCCCAAGGAGGTATTAGTGATGAGTAATTGTCATAAGGCGGATTTGACTAAAATTTCATAAAAAGATAAGACGGGAAAGCAAGTAGAAATCGACTGCCCAGAAGCAATTTCATTCTACCGACAAAAAATGGGTGGAGTTGATCGCGCTGAGGAGTTCTTGAGTCTCTACAACTACGAGAGAAAATCACTAAAATGGTGGAAAAAAGTTTTTTATACTTGCCTTAGAATGTGTGCAACTAACGCATGGATACTTTACAACGACTTGCGGCGCAAAAATGAGAAAGTTCCTTACCTAACGTACTTGGTTTCTCTTGCTGAGGAACTGATTTGCTGAAGGCAAGAAGACATCGGAGCTACCAACCCCGAAAAGAGGAGCATTTTCTAAGAAAATAAAATGTTTCGGGTCAACATTACATCTTTCAGTGGAGGGTTCCACAAGGAGACGGTGTACTCGCTGTGCACAATTGAAAGTTCAAAAAAGAACAAAAACTATTTGCGAAAAATTGTTTTAAGATGTATCATACAAAATAAATATATTTATAAAATACATGTACACTAGTACATTTTTTTTACCTGCTACCTGTTGGTACATATATGTACCATATAAAACCCCTACTGGTACACATACATATGTACTACCCCCATTCTCCCCACCACTGACTCCCTGGGCAACCGACTAGCGTAAGTCCCCTTCTAATGGTAAGTATTAATTGAAATAAGTTAAACAATCCAAGTTTCCTACTCTCAGAAGAGAAATAAGAATTCAGGGTCGAAAGGGTTACGTCTATTTTTAAATTTTTGTAAATTTGGCAAATTGTCTCAATGAACGGATTATAAGAGGGAAGGAACACCTCAATATTCGTTCATTCAAACAATTTTACTGAACTCGAAAAAAGAACATGGCAAATTTGATCAATCGCCAAATTCTTTTTTCCAAAGGAATGGTGATTTACGGTAGAAATAAGTGATAATAATGTACTCATCAGACAGGTTCCTGCAGGGCATCTCCACCCATCATGCAGTGCACCCTTGCGCTATCTTCAAGCGTGGTGAATTGCATGACAAGCGTAACAGGTGCCATCGCCCATGCAGACATCTGTGTGTGAAAGAGAAAATAATGACTGACATCAACGAACGTCTGGCAGCGGCCATCGTGCGAGCGTTGATATCGGCCATTACAATTCTGGACGTTCAACCGGCAATAAATTGTGGAAATTATTAAATAAAAAGTTACTTCTTGCACAAAATAGTTTGTGTATTTATTCAAAGTATTGAGATCGCTGTAACCATTGAGGGACATCCTCCATACCCGTAGGATTCGAGGTATCCACCCAGTACGACACTTAATCACCTTTCATCTTACGTGCATCAGCAGCAAGCACTCAGCGGAGCACCCCCAAGTTAGGTGTTCCAATACGTGATCAGAATTGGGCTAACAGGTCTTAGTTCTTCTCTAACCTAACAAAACCATCACAAAATAATATTAGACTTTTTTTGCTAGGTTAGGGCCGAACCTCGGGCCCGTTGTTAAATTCTGATATCGAATGCGGATTCAGCAGCCAATTTCCCTTAAGAATATGTATTTAGCTTTATTCGATGTTGATTTTTTCATGTTTCGCAAAATTTCAAACCGAAATCGGGAGATCCAAAAAACATGCCAATGTTTGAGGCTAGAATACTAGAAAACGGATATTCTGAGAAAATTTCATTCCAGGCAGCTTTTGTAGGGAATTCAATTTCCTGGAAAAATATGTTCAGGTAAATGGTGTTTTTTGTTGAAAAAATTACAGTAATTTTTTTTCACCGTTCTTATAAAGAAAATCAATATAATTTTTGAAAAAAACGAAATTTTGATTTTTTGGCCCAGTGTAATGGTACATACATTAACTTAACCAAGGCGGGCTGGGACAGTTTTGAGACATACACGGACGACTCCTTGGCTGCTCTATCCACTCCTACGGACGCAAAGGCGAAAGAGAATTCCTCAAAATCATTGACTCGGCCTTTAAACGCTTCATTCCTGCGGGTCGAATATCTCAAAAAAGACCAAATTTCCCCGCGGAGGCAGCGGTCATGGCTAGAGAAACGAATCCTGCAAACCCTCGCATAAGGGATCTTAATGGCGAGGTGTAATAAGGCCTTTTGAGATAAGGCCTTAGGTTAGGTTCAAGTGGCTGCCGCAGAGGCACACTTAGGCCAGTTTTGAAAGGCCCGTTGTGATACCACCAACACAAGGAAAGTCAGTCCCGGGACCCAGCCATATGGAAAATCCCTGAGTTATTGGGATTTTCCACATAGCAGAATCCCGGGACTGACACTCTTAAACCAATACCGTTACTCCTCCTCGAACCACTTAGATGACTTTATGAACGCCATCAAGTCCTTTATGTCCAGTTCCGCGATCTGGCTTAGGCTATCCAGGAAGGAAACTCCCAAAAAGCGCGTTCTCGCGCCGCTTAAAGCCGGACAGTTGCAGATGAGGTTCTTCACTGTTTCCTCCTCCTCATCATATTTGAAACTCCTGCAGCATCGTCGGTAGGGCACACCTAGCCTTTCTGCATGCCTACCAATGAGGCAGTGATCGGTTAATACCCCTATCAATATGGAGATTTCCCTCCTAGTTAGGGCATAAATGCGTCTAGACCTTTTAAGATCCCATTTTGGCCAGGTTTGTTTTGATATCCGACACCATGGGATTGCAGCCATCTTTCGTTGGCTTGACGGAGTGTGTGCTCCTTCAGCATTAGTTTGCATGTGGCAAACGGCATACCTAAGCGCTCTTTATCCTGAAGAACCTGCTTGGTCGTGCCCTGCCTGGCAAGCTCGTCTGCCTTACAGTTTCCCTCAATGTCCCGGGACCCATATGGGCCATCTCCTGAAGAAATCGACGACAGCTGAGCGTCAGTTCAGAGTTGTACGTGTATGAGCCAAGGGATTTGATGGCCGCTTGGCTATCGCTGAAAATAGCGATATCTTCTCCGATAACACGTTTGCTTAACCAGTCCGCGGCGTCCAGGATTGCCGAGACTTCCGCCTGGAACACGCTAAAATGATTAGGTAGTCTGAAGGAGAGCTCAAGGTCCAAATCCCTTGAATAAACCCCTCCTCCAACTCTGCCGTCCAACTTTGAGCCGTCGGTGTATATGGAAGTGCCACCATTTGTTTTGGGACAGCAATCCGTCCTCTCCCAGTCTTCTCTGCTGGGAATTTTTATTTTGCAACTGTAGTGGTCGCACAACGATCTGTGCTTAGAGGGAGAAAGCTGTAAGATTCCAGAATACGGGAGTGTCCAATAGTACCCGTACCCCAACTGGAGGTTTCCCTTAGGCGCAGAGCTGATGCCGCCGCTGACCGAAACCCTTCCAGATCAAGTGGCAAAATGCCCAGAATGACCTGGAGGGCTTCGTTGGGCGTTGTCCTTTGCGCATCGCTTATACAGATCATATTGGATCCATGGACTTTCCGCAACAGATTCAGGAATGTTGCCTTGCTCAGCGCAGGCCACCATACGACGACGACTCCATACAGCATGATTGGGCGAATGATGGCCGTGTAGATCCAACTGCATACTCTAGGGCTGAGCCCCCATCTTTTGCATGTGTAAAGAGCGATGCAAGCTTTCTTCTGGCGCTGAAGAACGTTCTCCTTCCAATTCAATTTCCTGTCCAGAACTATGCCCAGAAACTTGGCCTTATCCGACAAGCCCAGGCTCGTGCCATCTAGTTCTGGTAGGGTAAGTGGCGGTTGTTGTTGTTGTTGTAACGAAGTGTAGCCCTGCCCAGCGTGTACTTTTCCTTAACCTAAATTGTCATCAATTTCTTCTAACGGGAATCCTAGGAAACTTGCAGTTTCGACAGGTTTGGACCAGAGGGAGATGGGTGTTAGAAGAGTGGGCTCCGAAGAGCAGGTAAATAAATGGTTGGTATTATGGGGTGACGAGCCGAAACCACGGCGGTATTTTGTACCGGTTGGTGAAGAGGACAAGTTCCACTTTCCCCGGGTTGATACTAAGTCCGCAGCGAGAGGACCACGTCAAAACTTCTCGCAGTGCTACTTGCATCAGGTCACACAGAGTTTGCGGGAACTTGCCTCTGAATGCAATAGCTAAATCGTCTGCGTATGCCACTATCTTCCCGCCCCCCCCCAGCTTGTGTCACGTAGCAACGAGTTGACTGTGAGGTTCAAATTAGTTAGAGCGGAGTTGATCGCCTCCGGGCTTATATTGTTGAAAGCCCCCTCAATGTCTAGGAAGGCCACGAGACAGTAGTCCTTTTCACACAGCGATTTCTCAGTGATAGATACTAGGCTGTGCAGAGCAGTTTCTATTGATGTACCCTTGGTGTATGCATGCTGATAGCTAGAGATAAGGTTGCTATCAATAGTCGTTGAGAGGTATTCGCTTAGTATCCACTCAAATGTTTTGAGTACAAAGGACGAGAGACTGATCGGTCTGTAGTCTTTTGGCTCGTAGTGGGATGCCTTCCCAGCCTTAGGGATAAACACTACCGTTGCGCTTCTCCAGGAGCCCGGAATGTGGTTGAGAGCCAGGCAGGCTGTGAAGAGAAATACCAGCCATTTAGCTGATGTCTCCAACGTGTTTATAAGTTGCGCGGGGATAATCCCGTCCGGCCCGGCAGCCTTATACGGTTCAAAGCTCTTAACTGCCCACCTTACCCTTTCCTCAGTGATGGGTATATTTACTGCCAGGTTTGTTGCAGGTGCTAGTGGTGCGTCATGCAGATTCCCCGGAAAATGTGTATTCAAGAGCGGCCCAAGGGTTTCCTCTTCCGTGCTGGTCCAGGATCCGTAAGGTTTTCGCAAATAGCTGATGGCTGTTTGACTTTTCGAGAGGACTCGTCTAAGTTTCGCTATGTCGTCGACCTTTTCGACGCCAATGCAGAAAATTCTCCACGAGGTTCTCTCGCCTTTCTCAGAGCTTTGCGGAGCGAGTCCAAATCGTAGGACCACCAATGTGGCCTGTGTTTACCGCGTGGTTTTGGCACTGGACAAGCCTGTCCTAGAGCATTTAAGAACGTCGATGTAAATGTAGTAACAAGATCCTCCAGCTCCTTTACTGATGAGGGGGCTTGTGAGGGCAGTACTGGTAGGTCTCTGTCTAATATTTCATTGTGTAACTGCCAATTAGTGTTACGTGGATTGCGCTTCATGATTGGTTGTTCTACAATAAAGTCTAAAACCATTTCTATGTAACGGTGGTCGGATATGGATTGCGCTTCATGATTGGTTGTTCTACAATAAAGTCTAAAACCATTTCTATGTAACGGTGGTCGGAGAATGAATGTTCTTCAAGAACCCGCCATTTTCTGACCCACTCATATGCGCCTTCACTACAGATAGTGAGGTCTATGACCTCCCTGCGGGTCTTAGTGATAAAAGTAGGCTGATTACCCACGTTGCAAATTACCAGGTTGGTTGTTAAGAGGTAATCAAACAGAGACTCGCCCTTGGCATTGATATCGGAGCTCCCCCATTGGACATGGTGAGCATTAGCGTCCGCTCCAATAATAAGATTACCCGTGCAGAAATTTGACACCAGGTCTTTCACCTCCGTTTGTGGTGGAGGTTCTTCGGCGTCGTAGGACATATAGACCGACGCCACCATCAGGCGGGTGATGTCCGAGTTGATCACAGCACTATCGCCAAGGGACGTGGCGGATAACATGCTTTCTGCATCGGAATCCTCCGCTTCCTCTTCTGGTAATTCGTCTTCCGGTTCCCCCGAGCAGCCGAGAAGGCAGCGCGCTGAGCATCACCACCATATACGTGGATAACGATCTGGCCTACGCTGTAGTGTACTAGGCCATTGCACCTTTTGAGGGGCTCGATTGACTCTTTATTCATGGTGAACACCACCTGTCTGTCGGGCCCTACCGCATCCCCGACCAGATTGACACTCCAGTCATGCGTTGGGAGGGACGGATTCATTAGCCGTAGCATCCCGAGAATTCTCTCGGGTTCGTCAGGGATGGCCGGAATCCATGGGAGGGGGATTTAACTCCAGGTCCGATCTCTGGCGCTTGAAAGGGTTAACTTTTAACCTCTTTGGCATGTAAGTATTTTGGAAATCCGGTATCACAGCTTTCGCTAGCTCTACCGATTTTCTGGAATTCGGCGACAGCGATTCCTGCGGTACCCCCTCATACCTCTTCAGGATCTTTGCAGCCAATCTTTTCTCGTGGAATCGTTGTTGCCATCCCGGTCGCTCCCTTTGCCGAAATCTCAGTTGCAGCTTCCTTCTCCTTCGAAACTCCGAGGCCGGGTCGTGAGACCGCTGCCACAGACGTGAAGATACTGGTTTTCATATCAGCGGTTGATGGGAGTTTAGCATCCGCCGTTGTCCGCTTAGCTGCGTTGGCAACCGCACTGGTGCTAGCTCCCATCAAGTCAATCTTACTCGATAGAGGTTTGGTTGACCGACTCGTAGTTGCCATCGCTGTCGATCCCCCTTTGATAGTGGAGCGGAGGTTGTCCTCCGGCGTTGTTGTTGCTTTCTCGCTTGCTCCTCCATAGCTCTCCTCTGCTGAGGAGTGAAATTTGGCGTTGTTTGTTTTTTAGGGTTTTCGTTTTTATTTGAGTACATCTTGTTCGTACGACCCATCGCCGGACAAGGCCAGCTAAGGGCCAAGGGAAGAGTAGGGGAAAATGTGTCATCCGCTGCGGCAGAGCCCCGTACCGCGGTAAGGCGTTAAAATACAGCCACGATTTGCCTCCCGGCTGCAAACGTCCAATGGGCACGGTTTCGCATAACACCCTGGATTGGGAGGGGGAAGATCTTTGTTGTCGCGCCAGAGAGGCTAGGCTGCTCTCGTGATGAAGTGCCGTACGGAGCTATGATCACAAGGGCAGCGTAGCCCTGTGGCTATCGACTTAAGCCCTCGTACCGCGGCAAGGTATCCACCCTTCACGAGGCCTTATATCGCTATCGATTGAGAAATAAAGCCTTTATTAGGAATAGCGTCTTATTCCACTTGAAATGTGAAATAAGGTTCTAAAGGTTTTATCTCACTTTGTGGCAAGTGCCTGGTATAGGGGACAACGACCAAGAAAAGCTAATAATCCATACAATTTTACTGAACTATACTAAAATTTCACCCAAAAGGGTATAGTGGGGCATCAAAAGACGCGTATTCACGAGTAGATTAAGAATCCGAATGCGGAAAATAATTTGCATGCTAAGTCCTTCTGCGTAGTACCCCCTTTAAAGTAGGCGGCCTTCGGACGCGCTTATTATAAATAACCCTGGGCTACGCCATGCCAAGTCCGGGTGGTTGCCTGAACCGCGGCAACGTGCCACGGTACGCAATCTTTGGCGGGATCCATGGTATTTATGTGCAGAACACCTTTTTGAGTTGGCGGCCTTCGGCCGCGCTCATTATAAGGCTTTATTTCAATTTGATTTCGTACCGTGGTACGTTGCAATGGTTCAGACAACCACCAGGACTTGGCATGGCGTAGCCCAGGGTTATTTATAATAATCGCGGCCGAAGGCCGCCTACGCAGAAGAACTTGGCATGGTTCAGTCTAGAGTTGTTTTTAAAATTATATGATAAATATTGCACATACGCGGTTTTGCACCCACATCAATGGTACGCAAATTTTAAGACCCGTAAAAGTACGGACATTCATGATACGTAAAAGTACGGGAATTTTCTTATCCGTTGCGGACCCGTAAGAGTACGGGTATTTTCCCACCCGTAAAAGTACGGGCATTTTCCGACCGTGTAAATTACGGTTCCGACCGTGTTAGTACGGATCCGTACAAATATATACAAAAAATATACCGTTATTGCACATTTCAAAAAAGACCTAATTGCGTTTTAAATGTGAAATAAGACCTTTTTAAAATAAAGGCTTTATTTCAATTTGATTGCGATATAAGGCCGTAAAGGCCTTATTGCACCCCGCCATGTCAATGCGGAAATTCGTAGGTTGGTCGATAAACACAAACTAGCCAAATGGAAACAACACCTAGAGCAATGCAACCTCTCCCATGGTGTTGGCAAACTATGGACGAAACATAAGGATAAAGTGGACATCACTTACGGCGACAGAGTGAAGAAGAACTCCTTCTGTCGACAATTCATACTGCATTCTTCGCCTGATAGAGCCAAACGTAGGACCATGCGACAGCCGCGTAAATACAAAAACCAAAACACGCCCATCCCCTCCCAATCCAGGGTGTTATGCGAAACCGTGCCCATTGGACGTTTGGGAGGCAAATCGTGGCTGTATTTGAACGGAGCCTCTCTGATACCGGGTCGCCTCAGAGAGTAAGCATGGCCTTGCCGAGGTACGGGGCTCTGCCGCGGCGGACGACAGGTTTCCCCTACTCTTCCCTTGACCCTAAGCTGGCCTTGTCCGGCGATGGGTCGTACGGACAAGATGAATTCAAATAACGTAAGTAAAAACTAAAAACCTAAATAACAAACAACGCCAAATTTCACTCCTCAGCAGAGGAGAGCTATGGAGGAGCAAGCGATAAAACAACAATGACGCCGGAGGACAACCTCCGCTCCACAATCAAGGGGGGGATCGACAGCGATAGCAACTACGAGTCGGTCAACCCACCCTGTACCGAGTAAGATTGACTTGATGGGAGCTAGCACCAGTGCGGTTGTCAACGCAGCTAAGCGGACAACGGCGGATGCTAAACTCCCATCAACCGCTGATATAAAAACCAGCCTCTTCACGTCTGTGGCAGCGGTCTCACGACCTGGCATCGGAGTTTCGAAGGAGAAGGAAGCTGCCACTGAGTTTTCGGCAAAGGGAGCGACCGCGATGGCAACTACGGGTCCGAACTCCCGGGAGACATCTCCCCGCCGCTTTACATACCACGAGAAAAGATTGGCTGCTAAGATCCTGAAGAGGTATGAAGGGGTACCGCAGGAATCGCTGTCGCCGAATTCCAGAAAATCGGTAGAGCTAGCGAAAGCTGTGATACCGGATTTCCAAAATACTCACATGCCAAAGCGGTTAAAAGTTAACCCTTTCAAACGTCAGAGATCGGACCTGGAGTTAAATCCCCCTCCTTCTCAACGTTGCTCCGGAGTTTCCGGGTAGTTCGACGCGAGTAACGGATGCGGGTTGGCACCAGGGTCAGATTAAATTACTCGCATGCGAGGATGCAAAAACTGTAGCACTGTACAAGGCAGCAGCTGCTAAACTGGGTGAAGTCTACAAAGGCGCAAAGATCGAGGTCGTCGACTGGAAGGACATCCAGCTCATCCAAGGGCAAGGGCATGAATTCCGGCTATCCCTGACGAACCCGAGAGAATTCTGGGGATGCTACGGCTAATGAATCCGTCCCTTCCAACGCATGACTGGAGTGTCTATCTGGTCGGGGATGCGGTAGGGCCCGACAGACAGGTGGTGTTCATCATGAATAAAGAGCCAATCGAGCCCTTTAAAAGGTGCTCTACAGCGTAGGCCAGATCTTTATCCACGTATATCGTGGTGATGCTCAGCGTGCTGCCTTCTCGGCTGCTCCGCGGGAGCCGGAAGACGGAATACCGGAAGAGGAAGCGGAGGATTCCGATGCGGAAAGCATGTTATCCGCCACGTCCCTTGGCGATAGTGCTGTGATCAATTCGGAGATGGAGGACAGCCTACAGGACGAGGAAGTCCTCGACGTCGCGGTGGTAGTAGCCAACGCTGAGCGATTAACATCTAACGCTACAGACAGCAGGAATCCCGCAACGCCTTATCGGGCAGTTAATCGGAACAACTCGTCGTTGATAGGCAACCTCCGGGATGGGGCAAACCTCGACGATAAGGGGACGGCAGGGATGTCTGTGCGCTCTCATGTTGGTGGTACTTCAGATTAATCTGCACAAATCTAAAGTGCTCGGCTGTTTTAAGTAGTCTTTCTAAAAGCGACGTGGATGTGGTCCTCATCCAAGAACCCTGGGTCTATAGCTCGAGAATCTGTGGATTGGGGACTAAGGGTTTCAAGCTCATTCGAGCCAGCGAGGAGAGCAAAGTCAGAACTTGTATTTTGGTCAAGTCTGAGTTGTACTCCTTTCTCTTACCTAACTACACCAATGGTGATATTACCGCTATCAATCTAACGGTCGACAGCACCCGCCTGACGGTGGAGTCGGTCTATATGCCCTACGACGCCGAAGAACCTCCACCACAAACGGAGGTGAAAGACCTGGTGTCAAATTTCTGCACGGGTAATCTTATTATTGGAGCGGACGCTAGTGCTCACCATGTCCAATGGGGGAGCTCCGATATCAATGCCAGGGGCGAGTCTCTGTTTGATTACCTATTAACAACCAACCTGGTAATTTGCAACGTGGGTAATGAGCGCTTATGAGTGGGTCAGAAAATGGCGTGTTCTTGAAGAACATTCATTCTCCGACCACCGTTACATATAAATGGTTTTAGACTTTATTGTAGAACAACCAATTATAAAGCGCAATCCACGTAACACTAATTGGCAGTTACACAATGAAATGTTAGACAGATAGCTACCAATACTGCCCTCACAAGCCCCCTCATCAGTAGAGGAGCTGGAGGCTCTTGTTACTACACTTACATCGGCGATCTCAAATGCTCTAGGACAGGCTTGTCCAGTGCCAAAACCACGCGGTAAGCACGGGCCACATTGGTGGTCCTACGATTTGGACTCGCTCCGAAAATCATGCCGGAAACAATTTAACAAGGCCAAGAGCCTCGGCTCTGAGCCTCATTGGCACGAAAATAAAGCTAAACTAAGGGCCTACAAAAAAGCTCTGAGACAGGTGAAGAGAACCTCGTGGAGAAATTTCTGCACTAGCGTCGAAAAGGTCGACGACACAGCTAGATTTAGACGAGTCCTCTCGAAAAGTCAAACAGCCATCAGCTATTTGCGAAAACCTGACGGATCCTGGACCAGCACGGAAGAGGAAACCCTTGAGCTGCTCTTGAATACACATTTTACGGGGAACTTGCATGACGCACCACTAGCACCTGCAACAAGTCTGGCAGTACATAAATATATCTATCACTGAGGAAAGGGTAAGGTGGGCAATTACGAGCTTTGAACCGTATAAGGCTGCCGGTCCGGACGGGATTATTCCCGCGCAACTTATAAACACGTTAGAGACATCAGCTAAATAGCTGGTGTTTCTCTTCACAGCCTGCCTGGCTCTCAACCACATTCCGGGCTCCTGGAGAAGCGCCACGGTAGTGTTTATCCCTAAGTCTGCGAAGGCATCCCACTACGAGCCCAAAGACTACAGACCGATCAGTCTATCGTCCTTTGTACTCAAAACCTTTGAGAGGATACTAAGTGACTACCTCTCAACGACTATTGATAGCAACCTTATCTCTAGCTATCAGCATGCATACTCCAAGGGTAAATCAACAGAAACTGCTCTTCACAGCCTAGTATCTGTCATTGAGAAATCGCTGTGTGAAAAGGACTACTGTCTCGTGGCCTTCTTAGACATTGAGGGGGCTTTCAACAATATAAGCCCGGAGGCTATCAACTCCGCTCTAACTAATCTGGGCGTACATAGACCTCTAGCTGGTTTAATTGACCAACTTCTAAGGGGAAGGAAAATATCTTCTTCACTTGGTACGGTTGAGTTATCACGCTATGTCACAAGGGAAAGCCCCAGGGTGGTGTTCTTTACCCGCTTTTATGGAACCTCACAGTCAACTCGTTGGAACGTGACACAAGCTGCGGGGCGGGAAGGTAGTGGCATACGCAGACGATTTAGCTATTGAATTCAGGGGCGAGTTCTCACAAACTCTATGTGACCCGATGCAAGTAGCACTGCGAGAAGTTTCGACGTGGTCCTCTCGCTGCGGACTTAGTATCAACCCGGGGAAAGTGGAACTTGTCCTCTGCACCAACCAGTACAAAATACCGCCACTAAGCCTACCAGAGCTAGATGGCACGCGCCTGGGCTTGTCGGATAAGGCCAAGTTTCTAGGCATAGTTCTGGACAGAAAATGGAATTGGAAGGAGAATGTTCTTCAGCGCCAGAAGAAAGCTTGCATCGCTCTTTACACATGCAAAAGAGCCATTGGCAAAAAATGGGGGCTCAGGCCTAGAGTATGCAGTTGGATCTACACGGCCATCATTCGCCCAATCATGCTGTATGGAGTCGTCGTATGGTGGCCTGCGCTGAGCAAGGCAACATAGCTACCTGAATCTGTTGCGGAAAGTCCATAGATCCAATATGATCTGTATAAGCGGTGCGCTAAGGACAACGCCCAACGAAGCCCTCCAGGTCATTCTGGGCATTTTGCCACTTGATCTGGAAGGGTTTCGGTCAGCGGCGACATCAGCTCTGCGCCTAAGGAAAACCTCCAGTTGGGGTGCGGGTACTGTTGGACACTCCAGTATTCTGGAATCTTACAGTTTTCTCCCTCTAATCATTGTGCGACCACTACAGTCGGGGATAGCTGTTTCAAAATAAACATTCCCAGCAGAGAAGACTGGGAGAGGACGGATTGGTGTCCCGAAACATATGGTGGCACTTCCATATACACCGACGGCTCGAAGTTGGACGGCAGAGTTGGAGGAAGGGTTTATTCAAGGGATTTGGACCTTGAGCTCTCCTTCAGACTACCTGATCATTGTAGCCTCTTCCAGGCGGAAGTCTGGGCAATCCTGGACGCTATTTTCAGCGATAGCCAAGCGGCCATCAAATCCCTTGGCTCATACACGTTCAACTCTGAACTGACGCTCAGCTGTCGTCGATCTCTTCAGGAGATGGCCCAACGGAACCGCGTAAACCTCATATGGGTCCCGGGACATAGGGACATTGAGGGAAACTGTAAGGCAGACGAGCTTGCCAGGCAGGGCACGACCAAGCAGGTTCTTCAGGATAGCTTAGGTATGCTGTTTGCCACATGCAAACTAATGCTGAAGGAGCACACACTCCGTCAAGCCAACGAAAGATGGCTGCAATCCTCAGGATGCCGGATATCGAAACAAACCTGGCCAAAATGGGATCTTAAGAGGTCTAGACGCATTTATGCCCTAACTAGGGGGGAAATCTCCATATTGATAGGGGTATTAACCGGTTACTGTATTAAAGGGGGCACTGCCTTATTGGTAGGCATGCAGAAAGGCTAGGTGTGTCCTAGCGACGATGCTGCAGGAGTTTCAGAGATTATGAGGAGGAGGAAATAGTGGAGCACCTAGGGAGTTCCCTTCCTGGATAGCCTAAGCCAGATCGCGGAACTGGACATAAATGACTTGATGGCCTTCATAAAGTCATCTAAGTGGTTCGAGGAGGAGTAACGGTGTCGGTTTAGGAGTGTCAGTCCCGGGATTCTGCTATGTGGAAAATTCAAACAACTCAGGGATTTTCCATATGGCTGGGTCCCGGGTCTGACTTTCCTTGTGTTGGTGGCATCACAACGGGCCTTTCAAAACTGGCCTAAGTGTGCCTCTGCGGCAGCCTCTTGAACCTAACCTAACCTAAAACACGCCCATTGTCATCACTGCCTCGGAGGTTAAGGAAGCCATCAGACAGGCTAAGCCTTCAAATTCCATCGGGCCCCGACGGTACTGCCATGAAGCTGTGGAAACATCTAGGTCAGGAGGGACACAAATACCTAGCGGCTCTGTTCAGTCTTTCACTGAACACTTTCGTCATTCCTGAAATATGGAAAAAGGCGAGAGTGTTTCCACTATTAAAACCTAGAAAGCCGGCAAACATAGGCGATTCATATCGCCTTATATCACTTTTGTCGCCGGCAGTGAAGATGCTAGAGTCCATCTTGCTCCCGTATTATACTGCAAATCTGCACCTGGCTAGTCATCAACATGACTTCCGTAAGCTACATAGCACCACCACCGCACTCAATGCCATTACAACGCAGATAAATAGCGGCCTAAATCAACCCCAACCAAATAATAGGAGTGGCACTGGACTTGTCAAAAGCCTTTGATACAGTCAACCACGCCACGCTCATACAAGATCTTCTTGAGACACAACTCTCTGATGGGTTAAAGAGGCAGGTAATCTTTAGAAACGCTACATCCAAAACCAGACGTATTAGACAGGGGGTGCCACAGGATGGTGTACTATCCCCGACACTGTTTAACTTCTATCTATCGGAGATGCCCCCACCACCAGACAGAGGGCGTCACCATCGGCGACAGGGAAGGGCCCCATACTGATGAATTCTGTGCGAAAATCAACAGTTACCTCTGCGACCTTTCCAGGTTTTTCACCGAGCGAGATCTGACAATATCACCGACTAAATCTACGGCGACACTCTTATTAAGCTACCAACTGTCAGCCACCCAAAGTTATTGGGGGTGACATTGGATAATACTTTCTCATTTGCTTGTTATGTATCTGCAATGGTCTCAAAGGTACGAGGTCGCAACAAGATCCTCAAGTCACCTGCCGGCAGTACTTGGGGAAAAGATAAAGAAACGTTGCTGGCTACATATAAGGCCATTGGCCGATCAGTCTTTGACTATGCTGCACTCATATGGTCGCCTAACGTGCAAACCAACAACTGGACGAAGTTACAAGTCTGCCAAACTACTGCTATCAGAACTGCTACGGGATGTCTAATCATGTCTCTTGAGTCTCACCTCCATCAAGAGGCAAAACTGAGAGAGATAGCACGCGGAAATGCTTAGCAGGCATATCCTTCTGAACTACCACAAGCCAGGACATCTAAATCGTCATCTTTTGGACACAGACCCGCCCCCAAGAAACATAACGAAACATCTCCGTAAGCATTATGATGAGATCCGGCATCATATTACCTTGCCGTTTGATCTGCGGAATCATAAGCGGACTCTAACCGACATCCACACTGAGTCAGATCTTGGCCTGTGAACCCCGTTTTAAACATTCTTCCACCCGATATTGTTGAAGAAGAACGCACCTTACCAAGGGAGACAAGAGTCACCATGGCACAGCTTCGGTCTGGATACAGTGTGAGGTTTAACTCTTAATTATCCTGACCGAATGACAATATTTCAAATACATGCCCTGCATGTGGTAGGACCCCCCATAATACCCTACATCTCTTCAACTGTCCAATTGAACCTACTCTTCTAACCCCTCTGTTCCTCTGGTCCAACCCTGTTGAAACTGCACGTTTCCTTGGACTCCCGTTAGAAGAGCTTGATGAAGATCTTCGGAATGATCACACACTCTAGGCAGAGCAATGCATTGTTAACAACAACAACAACAACATATGTAATCGTTTTCAATATCAATTTTTTTGTAAGTTAAATGTAAGCTTTTTATAAAGTTCCAAAACAAAGTTTTATTAATCATTTAATTTTCAAAGTTAAATACAAATGTTTATAGAAAATGTTTTTTTAAATATAACTTTATGTAAGCTTGATGTAATAAACATTAAATAAGCTGTTTGGGAACCACTGACTAAAGTATTGCACCGTAAGTAATAGCTTGGGGAACTCTGTTTACGTGCCATAGGTTGGGAGCCACTGCCTACATTAACTACAACGGCTTCTTCATATTGGCAAAGTCGTACGGTTCAGATGTTGATCTCTCACCAGCTAGCATGTACCTATGAACATACAAACAAACAAATGCATTGGCTACTGACATGCACCAGCAAGATGGGTTCAAGGGCAGCAGCAGCATCGTATGATTTTACCACTACATATCGAACTGTCACAGTCCACTTGTTTTTCTATTATTCTCTTCTATTTACTTTTGTTAATATTCACATAAATATGTACATGAATTTAATATGTAATTTGGACCTTTTTTGGTAATTGAAATATTCAAAGTTAGGTTAGGTTCAAGTAGCTGCCGCAGAGGCACACTTAGGCCAGTTTTGAAAGGCCCGTTGTGATACCACCAACACAAGGAAAGTCAGTCCCGGGACCCGGCCATATGGAAAATCCCTGAGTTGTTGGGATTTTCCCATAGCAGAATCCCGGGACTGACACTCCTAAACCGATACCGTTACTCCTCCTCGAACCACTTAGATAACTTTATGAAGGCCATCAAGTCCTTTATGTCCAGTTCCGCGATCTGGCTTAGGCTATCCAGGAAGGGAACTTCCAAAAAACGCGTTCTCGCGCCGCTTAAAGGTGGGCAGTTGCAGATGAGGTGCTTCACCGTTTCCTCTTCCTCATCATCTTTGCAGATCCTACAGCATCGGTAGGGCACACCTAGCCTTTCTGCGGGCCTATCAATAAGGCAGCGCCCCGTTAGAACACCTATTAATATGGAGATTTCCCTCCTTCTTATGCCGTGAATGCCTCTAGATCTTTTATGATCCCATTTTGGCCAGGTTTGTTTGGATGGCGGGCACCTTGGGGATTGTTGCCACCTTTCGTTGGCTTGACAGAGTGTGTACTCCTTCATCATTAGCTTGCATGTGGCAAACGGCATACCTAAGCGCTCTTTATCGCGAAGGACCTGCTTGGTCGTACCTTGCCTGGCAAGTTCGTTTGCCTTACAGTTTCCCTCAATGTCCCTGTGTCCCGCGGCCAATGTGAGCTTCACGCGTTTCTGTTGGCCATCTCTTGAAGATATCGACGACAGCTGAGCGTCAGTTCAGAGTTGAACGAATAAGAGCCAAGAGCTTTGATGGCCGCCTGGCTGTCGCTGAAAATAATGATGTTCTCGCCGATAACGCGTTTACTTATCCAAATCGCGGCATCCAAGATTGCTGAGACTTCAGCCTGGAAGACGCTGCAGTGATCAGGTAGTCTGAAGGAGAGAAGTTCCAAATGCCTTGAATAAACCCCTCCTCCAACTCTGCCGTCTAATTTCGAGCCGTCAGTGTAAACAGAATTGCCGCCATTAGTAGCGGGGCAGCGATCCATCCTCTCCCATTCCTCTCTGCTGCGAATGGTCGTTTTGAAGCAGCTGTCTCCGACTGTTGTGGCCGCACATCGATCTGTGCTCAGGGGGAGAAAACTGTAATATCCCAGAATACAGGAGTGTCCAGTTGTGCTTGCGCCCCAGCCAGACGTTTCCCTTAGGCGCAGAGCCGCTTCCGCTGCTGACCGGTACGCTTCCAGATCTAGTGGCAAAATGCCTAGAATGGCGTGGAGAGCTTCGTTGGGCGTAGTTCTTAGCGCGCCGCTAATTCAGATCATGCCAGATCTATGGACTTTACCTAACAGATTCAGGTTTGTGGCCTTGCTCAGCGCAGACCACCACACCACGACTCTATATAGCATGATAGGTCGGATAATTGCAGTGTGGATCCATCTGCATATTTTGGGGCTGATACCCCACTTTTGCCAATGGCTCTTTTGCATGTGTAAAGTGCAACAAACGCCTTCCTCTGGCGCTGAAGAATATTCTCCTTCCAGTTTTACTTCCTGTCCAGAACTGTGCCCAAGAATTTGGCTTTATCAGCCAAGTACAGGCTAAAGTTCTGGTAGGTGCAGCGGTGGTATTTTGTACCGGTTGGTGTAGAGAACGAGTTCCACTTTTCTCGGGTTGATACCAAGTCCGCAACGAGAGCACCATGACGAAAGTTCACGCAGTGCCACTTGCATCAAGTCACACAGAGTTTGTGGGAATTTGCCCCTGTATGCAATGGCTAAATCGTCTGCATATGCCACTATCTTCCCGCCCCAGCATGTGTCTCATAGCAACGAGTTGACAGTGAGGTTCCATAGAAGCGGGGAGGGAACACCACCCTGAGGCGTTCCCCTTGTGACATAGCGTGGAGATAAGTTTGCTATCAATAGTAGTAGAGAGGCAGTCGCTGATTATCCTCCCGAAGGTTTTGAGTGCAAAGGACGAGAGGGTGATGGGTCTGTAGTCCTTTGGCTCGTAGTGGGAGGCCTTCCCAGCCTTAGGAAGAAACACTACCGTAGCGTGTCTCCAGGTTGCACGGAATGTAATTGAGAGCCAGGCAGGCTGTATAGAGAAATACTAGCCATTTGGCTGATGTCTCCAGCGTGTTAATGAGTTGCGCGGCGATAATCCCGTCTAGTCCGGCAGCCTTAAACGGTTCAATGCTCTTAACTGCCCACCTTACTCTTTCCTCCGTGATGGGTATATTTACTGGCGGACTTGTTGCAGGTGCTGACGGTGCATTATGCAAGTTACCCGGAAAAAAAAGCTTGCCAGGCAGGGCACGACCAAGCAGGTTCTGCAGGATAGCTTAGGTATGCCGTTTGCCACATGCAAACTAATGCTGAAGGAGCACACACTCCGTCAAGCCAACGAAAGATGCCGGATATCGAAACAAACCTGGCCAAAATGGGATCTTAAGAGGTCTAGACGCATTTATGCCCTAACTAGGGGGGAAATCTCCATATTGATAGGGGTATTAACCGGTTACTGTATTAAAGGGGGCACTGCCTTATTGGTATGCATGCAGAAAGGCTAGGTGTGTCCTAGCGACGATGCTGCAGGAGTTTCAGAGATGATGAGGAGGAGGAAACAGTGGAGCACCTAGGGAGTTACGTTCCTGGATAGCCTAAGCCAGATCTCGGAACTGGACATAAAGGACTTGATGGCCTTCATAAAGTCATCTAAGTGGTTCGAGGAGGAGTAACGGTGTCGGTTTAGGAGTGTCAGTCCCGGGATTCTGCTATGTGGAAAATTCAAACAACTCAGGGATTTTCTATATGGCTGGGTCCCGGGACTGACTTTCCTTGTGTTGGTGGTATCACAACGGGCCTTTCAAAACTGGCCTAAGTGTGCCTCTGCGGCAGCCTCTTGAACCTAACCTAACCTAAAACACGCCCATTGTCATCACTGCCTCGGAGGTCAAGGAAGCCATCAGACAGGCTAAGCCCTCAAAATCCATCGGGCCCCGACGGTACTGCCATGAAGCTGTGGAAACATCTAGGTCAGGAGGGACACAAATACCTAGCGGCTCTGTTCAGTCTTTCACTGAACACTTTCGTCATTCCTGAAATATGGAAAAAGGCGAGAGTGTTTCCACTATTAAAACCTAGAAAGCCGGCAAACATAGGCGATTCATATCGCCTTATATCACTTTTGTCGCCGGCAGTGAAGATGCTATAGTCCATGTTGCTCCCGTATTATACTGCAAATCTGCACCTGGCTAGTCATCAACATGACTTCGGAACTGGACATAAAGGACTTGATGGCCTTCATAAAGTCATCTAAGTGGTTCGAGGAGGAGTAACGGTGTCGGTTTAGGAGTGTCAGTCCCGGGATTCTGCTATGTGGAAAATTCAAACAACTCAGGGATTTTCTATATGGCTGGGTCCCGGGACTGACTTTCCTTGTGTTGGTGGTATCACAACGGGCCTTTCAAAACTGGCCTAAGTGTGCCTCTGCGGCAGCCTCTTGAACCTAACCTAACCTAAAACACGCCCATTGTCATCACTGCCTCGGAGGTCAAGGAAGCCATCAGACAGGCTAAGCCCTCAAAATCCATCGGGCCCCGACGGTACTGCCATGAAGCTGTGGAAACATCTAGGTCAGGAGGGACACAAATACCTAGCGGCTCTGTTCAGTCTTTCACTGAACACTTTCGTCATTCCTGAAATATGGAAAAAGGCGAGAGTGTTTCCACTATTAAAACCTAGAAAGCCGGCAAACATAGGCGATTCATATCGCCTTATATCACTTTTGTCGCCGGCAGTGAAGATGCTATAGTCCATGTTGCTCCCGTATTATACTGCAAATCTGCACCTGGCTAGTCATCAACATGACTTCCGTAAGCTACATAGCACCACCACCGCACTCAATACCATTACAACGCAGATAAATAGCGGCCTAAATCAACCCCAACCAAATAATAGGAGTGGCACTGGACTTGTCAAAAGCCTTTGATACAGTCAACCACGCCACGCTCATACAAGATCTTCCAGAGACACAACTCCCTGATGGGTTAAAGAGGCAGGTAATCTTTAGAAACGCTACATCCAAAACCAGACGTATTAGACAGGGGGTGCCACAGGATGGTGTACTATCCCCGACACTGTTTAACTTCTATCTATCGGAGATGCCCCCACCACCAGACAGAGGGCGTCACCATCGGCGACAGGGAAGGGCCCCATACTGATGAACTCTGTGCGAAAATCAACAGTTACCTCTGCGACCTTTCCAGGTTTTTCACCGAGCGAGATCTGACAATATCACCGACTAAATCTACGGCGACACTCTTATTAAGCTACCAACTGTCAGCCACCCAAAGTTATTGGGGGTGACATTGGATAATACTTTCTCATTTGCTGGTTATGTATCTGCAATGATCTCAAAGGTACGAGGTCGCAACAAGATCCTCAAGTCACCTGCCGGCAGTACTTGGGGAAAAGATAAAGAAACGTTGCTGGCTACATATAAGGCCATTGGCCGATCAGTCTTTGACTATGCTGCACCCATATGGTCGCCTAACGTGCAAACCACCAACTGGACGAAGTTACAAGTCTGCCAAACTACTGCTATCAGAACTGCTACGTGATGTCTAATCATGTCTCTTGAGTCTCACCTCCATCAAGAGGCAAAACTGAGAGAGATAGCACGCGGAAATGCTTAGCAGGCATATCCTTCTGAACTACCACAAGCCAGGACATCTAAACCGTCATCTTTTGGACACAGACCCGCCCCCAAGAAACATAAGGAAACATCTCCGTAAGCATTATGATGAGATCCGGCATCATATTACCTTGCCGTTTGATCTGCGGAATCATAAGCGGACTCTAACCGACATCCACACTGAGTCATATCTTGGCCTGTGAACCCCGTTTTAAACATTCTTCCACCCGATATTGTTGAAGAAGAACGCACCTTACCAAGGGAGACAAGAGTCACCATGGCACAGCTTCGGTCTGGATACAGTGTGAGGTTTAACTCTTAATTATCCTGACCGAATGACAATATTTCAAATACATGCCCTGCATGTGGTAGGACCCCCCATAATACCCTACATCTCTCCAAATGTCCAATTGAACCTACTCTTCTAACCCCTCTGTTCCTCTGGTCCAACCCTGTTGAAACTGCACGTTTCCTTGGACTCCCGTTAGAAGAGCTTGATGAAGATCTTCGGAATGATCACACACTCTAGGCAGAGCAATGCATTGTTAACAACAACAACAACAACATATGTAAGCGTTTTCAATATCAATTTTTTTGTAAGTTAAAAGTAAGCTTTTTATAAAGTTCCAAAACAAAGTTTTATTAATCATTTAATTTTCAAAGTTAAATGCAAATGTTTATAGAAAATGTTTTTTTTAAATATAACTTTATGTAAGCTTGATGTAATAAACATTAAATAAGCTGTTTGGGAACCACTGACTAAAGTATTGCACCGTAAGTAATAGCTTGGGGAACTCTGTTTACGTGCCATAGGTTGGGAGCCACTGCCTACATTAACTACAACGGCTTCTTCATATTGGCAAAGTCGTACGGTTCAGATGTTGATCTCTCACCAGCTAGCATGTACCTATGAACATACAAACAAACAAATGCATTGGCTACTGACATGCACCAGCAAGATGGGTTCAAGGGCAGCAGCAGCATCGTATGATTTTACCACTACATATCGAACTGTCACAGTCCACTTGTTTTTCTATTATTCTCTTCTATTTACTTTTGTTAATATTCACATAAATATGTACATGAATTTAATATGTAATTTGGACCTTTTTTGGTAATTGAAATATTCAAAGTTAGGTTAGGTTCAAGTAGCTGCCGCAGAGGCACACTTAGGCCAGTTTTGAAAGGCCCGTTGTGATACCACCAACACAAGGAAAGTCAGTCCCGGGACCCGGCCATATGGAAAATCCCTGAGTTGTTGGGATTTTCCCATAGCAGAATCCCGGGACTGACACTCCTAAACCGATACCGTTACTCCTCCTCGAACCACTTAGATAACTTTATGAAGGCCATCAAGTCCTTTATGTCCAGTTCCGCGATCTGGCTTAGGCTATCCAGGAAGGGAACTTCCAAAAAACGCGTTCTCGCGCCGCTTAAAGGTGGGCAGTTGCAGATGAGGTGCTTCACCGTTTCCTCTTCCTCATCATCTTTGCAGATCCTACAGCATCGGTAGGGCACACCTAGCCTTTCTGCGGGCCTATCAATAAGGCAGCGCCCCGTTAGAACACCTATTAATATGGAGATTTCCCTCCTTCTTATGCCGTGAATGCCTCTAGATCTTTTATGATCCCATTTTGGCCAGGTTTGTTTGGATGGCGGGCACCTTGGGGATTGTTGCCACCTTTCGTTGGCTTGACAGAGTGTGTACTCCTTCATCATTAGCTTGCATGTGGCAAACGGCATACCTAAGCGCTCTTTATCGCGAAGGACCTGCTTGGTCGTACCTTGCCTGGCAAGTTCGTTTGCCTTACAGTTTCCCTCAATGTCCCTGTGTCCCGCGGCCAATGTGAGCTTCACGCGTTTCTGTTGGCCATCTCTTGAAGATATCGACGACAGCTGAGCGTCAGTTCAGAGTTGAACGAATAAGAGCCAAGAGCTTTGATGGCCGCCTGGCTGTCGCTGAAAATAATGATGTTCTCGCCGATAACGCGTTTACTTATCCAAATCGCGGCATCCAAGATTGCTGAGACTTCAGCCTGGAAGACGCTGCAGTGATCAGGTAGTCTGAAGGAGAGAAGTTCCAAATGCCTTGAATAAACCCCTCCTCCAACTCTGCCGTCTAATTTCGAGCCGTCAGTGTAAACAGAATTGCCGCCATTAGTAGCGGGGCAGCGATCCATCCTCTCCCATTCCTCTCTGCTGCGAATGGTCGTTTTGAAGCAGCTGTCTCCGACTGTTGTGGCCGCACATCGATCTGTGCTCAGGGGGAGAAAACTGTAATATCCCAGAATACAGGAGTGTCCAGTTGTGCTTGCGCCCCAGCCAGACGTTTCCCTTAGGCGCAGAGCCGCTTCCGCTGCTGACCGGTACGCTTCCAGATCTAGTGGCAAAATGCCTAGAATGGCGTGGAGAGCTTCGTTGGGCGTAGTTCTTAGCGCGCCGCTAATTCAGATCATGCCAGATCTATGGACTTTACCTAACAGATTCAGGTTTGTGGCCTTGCTCAGCGCAGACCACCACACCACGACTCTATATAGCATGATAGGTCGGATAATTGCAGTGTGGATCCATCTGCATATTTTGGGGCTGATACCCCACTTTTGCCAATGGCTCTTTTGCATGTGTAAAGTGCAACAAACGCCTTCCTCTGGCGCTGAAGAATATTCTCCTTCCAGTTTTACTTCCTGTCCAGAACTGTGCCCAAGAATTTGGCTTTATCAGCCAAGTACAGGCTAAAGTTCTGGTAGGTGCAGCGGTGGTATTTTGTACCGGTTGGTGTAGAGAACGAGTTCCACTTTTCTCGGGTTGATACTAAGTCCGGAACGAGAGCACCATGACGAAACTTCACGCAGTGCCACTTGCATCAAGTCACACAGAGTTTGTGGGAATTTGCCCCTGTATGCAATGGCTAAATCGTCTGCATATGCCACTATCTTCCCGCCCCAGCATGTGTCTCATAGCAACGAGTTGACAGTGAGGTTCCATAGAAGCGGGGAGGGAACACCACCCTGAGGCGTTCCCCTTGTGACATAGCGTGTAAGCATGCTGATAGCTGGAGATAAGTTTGCTATCAATAGTAGTAGAGAGGCAGTCGCTGATTATCCTCCCGAAGGTTTTGAGTGCAAAGGACGAGAGGGTGATGGGTCTGTAGTCCTTTGGCTCGTAGTGGGAGGCCTTCCCAGCCTTAGGAAGAAACTCTAAACGGTTCAATGCTCTTAACTGCCCACTTTACTCTTTCCTCCGTGATGGGTATATTTACTGGCGGACTTGTTGCAGGTGCTGACGGTGCATTATGCAAGTTACCCGGAAAATGTGTGTTCAAGATCAGCTCAAGGGTTGCCCCTTCCGTGCTGGTGAAGGATCCGTCAGGCTTCTGCAAGTAGCTAATGGCTGTTTGAGTTTTCGAGAGAACTCGTCTAAGTCTCGCTGTGTCGTCGACCTTTTCGACCCCAGTGCAGAAATCCCTCCACGAAGCTGTCTTTGCCTGTCTCAGGTCTTTTTTGTAGGCCCTCAGTTTAACTTTGTATCCGAGCCATTGAGGCTCCGTGTCGATATTTTTAGCCTTATTAAATTGCTTCCTGCAGGTTTTACGGAGCGAGTCCACTGTGGCCTATGTTTACCGCGTGGGGTTGGCACTGGACAAGCTTGTTCTAGGGCATTTGAGAGCGCCGTGGTGTATGTCGTTACCAGGTCCTCCAGCTCCTCAACCGATGAGGGGCTTGTGATTGTAGTTCTGGTAGGTCTCTGTCTAAAATTTCATTGTGTATCTACCAGTTGGTATTGCGTGGATTGCGCTTCATAAAAGGTTACTCTACACGAAAGTCCAAAACTATTTCTAAATATCGGTGGTCGGAGAATGAGTGTTCTTCCAGAACACGCCCTTTTCTGACCCACTCATAAGCGCATTCACTACAAATAGTGAGATCTATGACCTCCCTACGGGTTTTAGTGATGAAAGTGGGCTCGCTACCCACGTTGCAAAGTACCAGGTTGGTTGTTAATAGGTTGTCAAACAGAGACTCGCCCCTGGCATTGATATCGGAGCTTCCCCATTGGATGTGATGAGCATTAGCGTCCGCTCCTATAATAAGATGAACTGTCCAAAATTGTCACCGGATCTCTCACCTCCCTTCGTGATGGAGGTTCTTCGGCGTCGTAGGGCATATAGACCGACGCCATCGTCAGGTTGGTGCTGCCGACTGTTAAACTGTCAGCGGTAATGTCACCATTGGAATAGCTAGGTAGAAGAAAGGTGTTGAGGTCAGACTTAACCAAAATACAGGTTTTGACTTATTCAAAGTTAGTTAGTATGATTTTTACTTTTGAAAATTGCCGTCGCGAGAGTGCCGTCGGTAAAATAATAAATTGTACCAAGCAGCATAAAATGCTAAGTGTTTTTATTTCAACGGAAATATAGTGATAGCAAAATTTGCGAAGTGGTTTTTATTGTTCCTATATCTAAAAACTGATTCACGCGGGAATCAGAGTAGTAGTGTGAACAATAAAAAAGAAAAACTTAATCAAAAATTGAGAAGCTTATTCACGAGGGAATCAAGCTGTGTAGTCGGCATATTGTGAACAAAATGGGGATACCCCAAAAAAGGATATCTTTATATCAAATCGAATAAACTAAAGAGTGAACTTATATATCTAAATCTAAAAACGTAACAGAAAAATTATTCATCTTTAAATCACCTTTAATTAAATCAACTTAAGCAAATCTGCTTTAAATAATCATCTAATAAAAAGCGTGGTTTTGCTAAGGCTCAAAAAAGGTAGAAGAGCCAGTGAATGTCGCGGCATTGGCAAATCGGTTGCAAAAATTGGAACAAAGTTTTAGTGAGTTGGCAGAATTGAGTAAGCAGTTGTATGAGTATGAAGATCAAAAAGCCTTCGTAGATCCAGTATATGACATTTTGGACTACGAAGAAAAATAATTTACTGCTTAAAAATACTTTAACGCTAAAGCTAGCGAGTTGCCAAGTTCGGTGAACGAAGATTCGGTCAATAAGTTGGCTGGTCAACAAGCTGCATTTCTTGAACGCCTTAATGAAACACAAAATATGTCGAACATTCATTTGCCTAAAATTCAAGTACCTACTTTTTCTGGCACAAATCAAGATTGGCCCTTGTTTCGGGATTTTTTTACGGGCGCTATTGATCAAAAAACGAATCTAACGTCTACGCAAAAATTTTATTATTTGAAGTCGTACTTAGCTGGCGCTTATAGATGCAAATTATTTGGAGGCATGGGATCGGTTGACACAGCGGTATGATCGTAAACCGCTTATCGTACGCTCATTCATAAATCGTTTTTATCACTTCCTACGTGTCATGCAATAAATGCACATACATTGCGTAAAATCACTGACGGAGCAGATGAAGTTATTCGAGGACTCAAGGCCCTCAACTCTTAATCAACGGGATCCATGGTTGATCCACATTCTTTTGAGCAAGGTTGATGATGAAACGAAGAAGGATTGGGCAGAATATAGCGATGCTATAAGAGAACGTACGTTTGAGGAGTTGCTACAGTTTTTAGTTCGCCGTTGTGATGCCCTAGAAAGTTGTCAATCTACGACACATTCAAAAAGTCGACGTTGGTCATCTTACTGCTTTGAATAGTGCCTTCGGTTGGGTAAACCCTGGTTCGTGCTTATCTGAGGCTGAATATCCAACGCAGGTGTCAGTGAGTCACGTATTAGAAGATGTCGATCATCTTGTAAGATCACTATTAGAAATAGATAATTTACAATCATCGAAAATCAAAATAAGCGAACATGATCCAGTGGAAAAATATTTCTCGTCAACAGTGGAAAGAGCATCGGATGGTGCATATGTGGTAAAGTATGCATTTAAACCCGATATCAAACCCATCGATGACACTTTACCACAAGCGATTTCTCGTCTTAATAGTATGGATGCTAAATTACAACGTCAACCTGAGCACGGTTCTTGTTTGTTCAAAATTTTGAGTACCAAAATTCTTACCAAACCGAAAAAAAACGTACAAAAATAATTTGCTAGCCAAACAATATAACATTTATTAAAACAATTTTAAGCAGTTCATCTGCTGCCATAATTTAAAACAGAAACGGGTTTTAATATATGTACATATGGTGATTCAAATACAAGAAAATTTGCCAACCCTTAAGGGTCGCTATTTTTCCGCCCTTTCCCGAGTGGCACCACTTCACTTCTAAATTAATTTTTTTGTACTCATTCAAATGTGGTTTTTGAAGTTAACTTCTTAGGAGGCGATATGAAGTTTTGATTGAGAGTAAAATTTGAGAAAATGGATGACGATGAAACGGAAGTTATGGCACGGAAATAGAAATTGTAGCCGACTTTCAGGCGTATGTTGCAGACTTTCAGGCGTAGGCTTTTTTCTTATATTTCGGGATCCGCTCAGCCGATTTGGATAAAGTTTCACATTATAGATAGTATGATTCATTCTGAGATTATGTGCGTGGGTGTTGCCACTTGGGGCAGTTCAGAGGGTTGCCACTTATCTCATTTTTTTTAAATATTGAGCAAGATATGCCAATATTGGTATCAAATGAAAGGTATTTTCGACCGTATTCCAAATATGCAAATCTCAAGCAGGGTTGCCACCTAACCGCATTTTATATATATTTCTCTATATCTCGGGAACTGCTCGACCGATTTGGATAAAGTTTCTCATTATAGATAGTATGATTCATTCTGAGATTATGTGCGTGGGTGTTGCCACTTGGGGCGGTTCACAGGGTTGCCACCTATCTAATTTTTTTTTTAAATATTGAGCAAGATATGCCAATATTGGTATCAAATGAAAGGTATTTTCGACCGTATTCCAAATATGTAAATCTCAAGCAGGGTTGCCACCTAACCCCATTTTATATATTTTTCTCTATATCTCGGGAACCGCTCGACCGATTTGGATAAAGTTTGACATTATAGATAGTATGATTCATTCTAAGATTATACGCGTGAGTGTAGCCACTTGGGGCGGTTCACAGGGTTGTCACCTATCTCATTTTTTTTAAATATTGAGCAATATATGTCAATTGGGTATCAAATGAAAGGTATTTTCGGTCGCATTTCAAAAATGACAATTTCTAGCAGGGTTGCCAGCTAGGGTTGCCCCCAAACCGTATTTTTTTATTTTTCCTTATATCTCGGGAACCGCTTTGCCGTTTTGTATTAAATTTGGCATTATTAGTAGTATGATTCATTCTAAGACTATATACCTGGCGGTTGCCACTTAGGGCGGTTCAAAGGGTTTCCACCTATCTATTTTTTTTTGTAATATTGAGCAAGATATGCCTATATGGGTATCTAGTGAAAAGTATTTGCGACCGTGTTCCAAATATTTAAATTTGAAGCAGGCTTGCCACCTAGTCTTTCTATCTTTTTTCGTACAACTCTCTTTCCTATCTCCCTCCCTCTTGCTCTTCATTGCCCTCTTTCCTTCTACCACTCCCCTCTTCCTCTATATCCCATTCGTATTGCCCCCTGTTAATTTAGGCTAATTCTACCCATGTACCAAATTTTAAGGAAAACGCACCATATATAAGATATTTTCGAATGGATCGTTTCCCTGATCCACTTCCCGGAAGTAAGATATTGTGAATCTGAACCATTCTCGAATACATCTTATTCATATTTCGTTATTTCTGAACTTAAGAAGTTAACTTCTTTCACGTGTACTGTCTGCACGCGGTTTTCTTTTATATTTGTAGGAGTGTCATTGGAGTTGCGTTGAAGTTAAGATGGCAAAAACGTACCAAATTTGGAATTTGCGTGCCAACGTACCCGGAGAAAAAATTCGTAACAAAAATGGTACATTTCGGCCAAAACTGCAACCGAGTTGAAGCATATGGAGAAAATTCCAGATCTGCAAATTAATGTGCATACATCAAAACGATTTTACTTAGCACATCATCCTGTAATTAAGGCAGACACTTCTACCACCAAATGCCGGGTAGTGTTCGATGGTGCGATGAAAGATTCATCTGGGGTTTCATTAAATGATCGCCTACATATTGGGCCACCAATTTAACGCGA
Organism: Campiglossa producta; assembly: GCA_964058755.1. Taxonomy (NCBI): domain Eukaryota; kingdom Metazoa; phylum Arthropoda; class Insecta; order Diptera; family Tephritidae; genus Campiglossa; species Campiglossa producta. Next base: position 118,680,283 of record CAXKVI010000001.1, read on the forward strand.
TTTGTTTGGGGTATTTTTACGTTTTCGCCAGCATCGATATGTATTCGCAACCGATATTGGAAAAAATGGTTCGAGGCATAAGGGTTCGTCCAGGTCATACTAATTATCAACGCATTTTAGTGAGGAATGAACTGTTACTTATGGGCTTGCGCCATCACCGTTTCTTGCAGTGCGCGTTTTAAAACAACTTGCTGAAGACTACAAAGTGGAACACCCCAAAGCTTCACGCGTTCTTGAAAACGATGGTTATGTAGATAACACACCTACTGGATGGACACCGTCGAAGGTCTTATTGCTCTAAAAGACGAACTTATACAACTATTATCAAAAGCTAATTTCAATCTTAGTGGAGTTCAAACTGTTGGCCTCTGCTTGAAACATTACCCAGGGCGATTTGCCAGTTAAATCCAATCGTTATTCATACTCAAACATCTGTAAAGTCAGTTAAAATTCTTGGGCTGCATTGGAATCCATCTGGTGATCAGTTGTTATTAAATATTGGTGATCCGGTTATTGAGCCGAAACCCACTAAGCGAATCGTGTTATCCGAAACATCCAAGATTTACGATCCATTAGGTATGGTTGCAGCTTATGTTGTGCGTGTGGCGCCATTAAAACCAATTTGAGTTCCAAGGCTTGGGTTGAATGCCGCATTTTTGCTAACGAGACTAATCACTCTTGTCAAAGAATCGTTGACTAGGCAAATTTCAAATACTTCTTGTTGGACAAACTCAAAAATGGTTCTACATTGGCTTTCCTCCCCGCCGAGGAGGTGGGCTACGTTTGTCAGCAATATGACTGCAGAAATATTAGATGTAATTTCTCGAAATCAATGGAGACATGTTCGATCCGAAGACTGCGCGTCCCGGACTACTCCCTTCAGAACTAGTTCAACATACGCTTTGGTGGTCTGGGCCCATTTGGGTGGCACTCCCTGATGAATCGTGGCCTTCTAATATAAAATTTAATACATCGTCATCGGATCAGTTAGTTCTCGCAGCAGAAAACCGAAAAGCGGCTAAAGCATTATGTTCGAACGAACTTGATCATCCACTTTTGTTACTATATTCAAAAATTTCTTCTTGGTGGCGATTGATACGTATATTCGCTTATTGTATTCGATTTATCAACAAAACACGTTGTTGTGGTTGTTGTAGCGAGGTGTAGCCCTGCCTAAATGTCATACAGGGTCACCCCGAGTGTATTGCTCTTGGCCGGGTCGATATAAGAAAACGGCCCGGGTTGTTTCGGCACGATGGGTACAGCACAAGTACTGGTACCGTTCTCGTAGAACCGGCAATACAAGAAACTAGCCGTGTAGGCCATGTAGGTCATTTAGCGTTACCCAGGGTGCACCAACTGGGAGGCGACCTACTTTTACACCCCTACTTACTTTACAACTTAAGTACTTTCAAAGAAATCATACATAAATCATATATATATAACACTATATAACAAAACACGTCCTCGTCAGGAGCTCCACGGTGTGTCGTTCCTAACGACAAATGAACTTGAGAACGCTCGAAATCATATTCTAAAGTGCGTGCAATGGCATGCATTCGCTAAAGATATCAGTCAACTGCAAAAATCACAACAACTACATCCAAAATCTACACTTATTCGATATTCGCCAATCATAGATCAGTTTGGTGTGATCCGGGTTGGTGGCCGCATAAAACACGCCGATATCAACTATAACATAAAGTTTCCAATTTTCCTACCTAAAGACGGTACTATTTCGTTACTCATAGTAGGGCACACGCATGAAATCAACATGCACGCAGGTGTCGAAGCAACAATCGCTCTGGTTCGTCAACAATTTTGGATTTTTCGTAAGAAAGGTGGTATTTAATTGCAAAACATGTTTTCTACAAAGAAGAGCAACTAGTACTCAACTTATGGGTAATCTACCGTCAGCAAGAGTCCAGCCCATTCGATGTTTCCTGCATTGCGGACTTGACTACGCTGGCCCTGTACGCATCAGGTATTCAAAGACTCAAAACCCGAAAATTGGCAAAGCTTGGTTTGCAATATTCGTTTGCCTATCAACTAAAGCATTACATATTGAATTGGTGACAATGGTACCACCTTCCATGGCGCGAAGTGAGCGCTAAACGAGCTTCAACAATTGTCAATATTTCACGAAGATCGAGAAGACGTGGCTCAATCTTTTGCAAACGAAGGCGTCAATTGGCATTTCATTCCGCCCTCAGCCCCGCATTTTGGTGGGTTGTGGGAAACTGGAGTACGTTCCATCAAACTACATTTAAAACGGGTGATTGGAGATACCCTTCTTACAGTTGAAGAATACAACACGGTATTATGTGAGATCGAAGCAATTTTAAATTCACGACCACTGTACAGCATTTCTGACACTGATCTCGATCCTCTCACTCCGGTTAATTTTTTAATTGGCGAGCCTTATACTTGTATTCCGGAGCCATCTTCTTTAACTGCAAATACAAACCTAAAACAACATTGGCGTCATTTGCAAACTATGGTTCAAGGCTTTTGGAACCGCTGGCATAAAGAATATTTAACCTCTTTACAACAACGCAATAAATGGCAACAACCCACATCTAATCTTGAAATCGGCAAACTGGTTGTCTTAAAAGAGCCTAATCTTCCACCATCAAAATGGGTTTGGGCCGCATTGTCGAAGTACACAAAGGAGATGACAACTTAGTTCGTGTGGTTACCATTAAAACAAGCAAAGGAAAGTACAAATGACCAATTTCAAAAGTGGGGACCTTGCCTTGCTGAACGCGTCGTTCGGGGGCGGGGGTATGGTTGGGAACCACTGACTAAAGTATTGCACCGTAAGAAATAGTTTGGGGAACTCTGACTACGCGCCATAGGTTGGGAGCCACTGCTTACATTAACTACAACGCCTTCTTCATATTGGCAAAGTCGTACGGTTCAGCTGTTGATCTCTCACCAGCTAGCATGTACATATGAACATACAAACAAACAAATGCATTGGCTACTCAAATGCACCAGCAAGACGGGTTCAAGGGCAGCAGCAGCATCCTATGATTTTACCGCTACACATTGAATTGTCACAGTCCACTTGTTTGTCTATTATTCTCTCCTATTTATCTTTGTTAATATTCACATAAATATGTACATGAATTTAATATGTAATTTGGACCTTTTTTGGTAATTGAAATATTCAGTTAGTATGATTTTTACTTTTGAATAATTGCCGTCGCGACAGTGCTGTCGGTAAAATAATAAATTGTACCAAGCAGCATAAAATGCTAAGTGTTTTTATTTCAACGGAGATATAGTGATAGCAAAATTTGGTAAGTGATTTTTTCATTTTAAGTTTTTATTTAGCTTTTTAAATAATCGCTTTGTAAGGGTTGAGAAAATATTTATAAATTTATTAAAATTTATGGTAAACGTAAACGTAAATGACAGAAATTAAAAAAATAATTTCCTTTTTTCATTTATTAGAAATCAAACTTTCAAACTAAAAACAATCGCGGTTAAAACATAAAAAAATGTCGCAGTTAAGACGAAACATGCGCAAAGGCAGTGGAAATGGTTGAGGCGCATAATAAAGACGTACTGTTGCGCATTGTATAAAAATGAGTTTGTTTCACTCTCAAAAAAGCTGAAGGACCATCATCGCGCAGCCGCAGAGTTTTTGCGCCCGAACCAAAATCGGTGCGTGGTATTTGCCGTATATTGGCGGCTATTTACTATTTGGCTCAATGCAGGACCTGCTTCGAGTGTAAAATTCGCCAATCCCTCAGCTGTGTGCAGAGCTGCTGCTTTCAAATGCAAATGGTCTTGGTGGTGGCGTTGGCTGTGTTTCGAGTCCTTCAAAATCACCCAACGACAGCACAGAACAATCCTGGGAGTCGCTAGAAGCTCTTGGTGTCGGCCTCTACTCTGGTTCCCTTACGTACAGTCACTTCTCAGAGCAGAAAACCCAGGACATCGCCATGGATCTCTGCGCAGTGGAACCGTCTGGGGTTTTACCCCGGCCAAGGATGGTCACTTTCAATGTAACCCTGTTAGGTTTGCTTTGTCCTATTCCGAAACTATCACCCTCCCCCTGGCAGCAGGGCTGCAGGATATTCTATTGTTACGGGCGGGCGTTGAGCCGAACAACCCCGGACCAAAAGAATGGATATGCAGGTTCTGCTACAAGAAGATATACATTAAACGGTGTTTGCAATGCTTCTCGTGTAAGAGATGGCTCCATAAATCCGGATGTTTCGTAGCAAATCAAAGTATCTGCCGCGCTATTACCTTTTTATCTTTTCGCTGATAACAGCTCTTACCCCTCCGAATCCCACGAAAGTAGACATTCGGCGGCGGTACAGAGCTGACGTTTATCTGAAGGCTCTTTCACTTCGTTTCCGAATTTACGAGCACCATCACCAGCCACTCCAGGTAAGCTACATAATTCATAATTTTCACAAGTTCCCTAAATTACTTGATATATTTGTATTTCCAACAAGATATTAATTGTACACATTAATTCTCTGATAATTAATTGTGTACTTTTATATTCAATAAAACTACGGATTGTACTGTGTTTCTTCGAAATACAAGTGTTGTTATTTATTAACTCGTTGCACCTCTATCTTTCGTTGCATATTTATTACGTGCGAGCACATCCCGGCATTGCCATTGGCCGCACGTAACACCTAACATTCACAGACCCCGTACTTTCGTGGCCCCTTGTTGTTTGCTTCCTCGGGCGTCCCGCGGTCAGCGCCGATCAAGCGCACCCCTATCGCCTCCTTTGCATCCTAGTAGCAATAATAATAATAATGTCTTAACGACTAAGAGCACTTCTGCTATACCCCCACACAAATCCCCGAATATAGCTGCAGCCTCTACTCTGAGGCTCTAGCAGCTGTTGTCACACTCATCAACAAAACCATCTATAATCGCTTCTATTATGCTTGTCGATATGCCTGCTTTCAAACCCTGCCTCGTTTGGCATACAAACAGTTGCCACCCTATGTGATTTAAGCGGGCTACCCACCTGCCAAGAAATGCCACAAGAAAAAAAGGAGCATATATTTCTTGTGCCTCAAGATGTGGTCAAGAAATTTTGACGTTTACCAAATTTTCCATTTTTTTGCAAATTCATCATCATTTATTGGCGCTTAACCGCCTAAGCGATTTTGGCCGTCGCCTATCAAAGCACGCCAGTCATTCCTTTTTAGCGATAACTGACGCCAATTGGAAACCCCAAGGGAGTTCAAGTCATCCTCCACCTGTTGTTTCCATCTCAGTCGAGGCCTCCCCCTTCCTCTGCTGCCGAATTCGGGTGACGATTGGAAAACCTTCTGGGCTGGAGCTTCTTTGTCCATTCGCATGACGTGACCCAGCCAGCGGAGCCTTTGGGCTTTAATTCGCTGGACTATGGTCAGATCTGCGTAAAGCTCGTACAGCTCATCGTTAAATCTCCTTCGATACTCGCCGTCGGCATCACGGGAAGGACCATAAATCTTCCGGAGAACTTTTCTCTCAAATACTCCAAGGGCCATCTCATCTTCTCTTGACATTGTCCATGAATCTGAGCCATACATCAGGACAGGTATGATGAGAGACTTATAGAGCGTGATCTTTGTTCTTCGAGAGAGGACTTTACTTCTCAATTGCCTTCTCAGTCCAAAGTAGCACTTGTTCGCAAGAGTGATTCTCCGTTGGATTTCTAGACTGATATTATTTTCGGTGTTAATGCTGGTTCCCAAATAGACGAAGTCCCTCACAGTTTCAAATTTGTAACTATCAACAGTGACGTGGCTGCCAAGGCGCAGGTGCGCCGATTCTTTCTTTGATGACAGCAAATACTTCGTCTTGTCCTCGTTGACCGCAAGACCCACTTTTTTCGCTTCTTTATCCAGTCCAGAGAAGGCAGCGCTTACGGCGCGGTTGTTAAGGCCAATGATATCAATATCATCGGCATACGCCAGCAATTGCACGCTCTTGTAATAGATTGTACCATTGCGTTTAGCTCTGCTGCTCGAATTATCTTCTCCAGCATCAGGTTGAAGAAATCGCACGAAAGGGAGTCGCCCTGTCTGAAGCCTCGTTTGGTTTCAAATGGCTCAGAGAGGTCCTTCCCGACTCTGACGGAGCTGTTAGTATTGCTCAACGTCATTTGGCAAAGCCGTATAAGCTTTGCAGGGAAGTCAAATTCAGACATGGCGGCATACAGGCAACTCCTTTTTGCGCTGTCAAAAGCGGCTTTGAAATCGACAAAGAGATGGTGTGTGTCGATTCTTTTATCATGGGTCTTCTCCAGGATTTGGCGTATCGTGAAAATCTGGTCGATGGTAGACTTACCAGGTCTAAAGCCACACTGATAAGGTCCAATCAGCTTGTCTACGATGGGCTTCAGTCTTTCACACAATACGCTAGAAAGAACCTTATATGCGATATTAAGAAGGCTGATTCCGCGGTAGTTGGTGCGGTTAGCGGGATCGCCTTTCTTGTGGATTGGGCAGAGCACACTTAAATTCCAATCTGGAGGCATGCACTCGTCTGACCATATTCTTTATAAGAGCTGATGCATGCTTTTTACCAGCTCTTCGCCTCCGTGTTTGAACAGCTCGGCGGGTAGTCCGTCTTTTCCAGGCGCTTTGTTGTTTTTGAGCCGGGATATAGCTATCCTCACTTCATCATAGTCAGGTGGTGGGACGACTTTTCCATCGTCAGGGATTGGGGTATCGGGTTCGACGTCTCCCTCGCAATTTAGCAGTGAGGAGAAGTGCTCCCTCCATAATTTAAGTACACTCTGTACGTCGGTTACCAGGTCGCCATTATTGTCCTTACAGGAACTTGCCCCGGTCTTAAAACCTTCCGTCATCCGCCGGATCTTTTCATAGAATTTTCGGGCATCATTCCTGTCAGCCAGCATCTCAAGCTCCTCACACTCACGCCTTTCAGCCTCACGTTTCTTTTTTCTGAAAAGGCGTCTCTCTTCCTTCTTTGCCTCACGATAGCGTTGCCATACACTGCGGGTTGCGCCCGTTCGCAACGTCTCCCTGTAGGCAGCGTCCTTTTTGTCCGAGGCAGTGCTGCATTCCCCATCGTACCAATTGTTTTTGCGGGCTCGCTGGAACCCTATAGTGGCCTCAGTGGCGGTACGTAATGAGTGAGAGATATGCTTCCATTGCTCGGTTGCATCGTTAGGTCGAGGATTGCTCTCCGATAGCAGGTGTGAGAGTCGAGTGGAGAAATTGTCAGCTGTCTGTGTCGTGCGCAGCTTCTCGACGTCAAACTTTCCTTCCGTTACTGTGCGCACTTTCTTTGCTACACAGAGGCGTGTGCGTATCTTGGCTGCAACAAGATAATGGTCCGAGTCGATATTGGGACCACGAAGGGTACGCACGTCCAGAACGGTGGAGCTATGTCTGCCGTCGATCATGACATGATCAATCTGGTTTCTTGTTCTTTGATCAGGAGACAGCCATGTGGCTTGGTGTATTCGTTTATGCTGGAACCTGGTACTACTGATGACCATATTGCGAGCAGCGGCGAAATCAATCAACCTAGTGCCGTTGGGGGATGTTATATCATGGAGACTAAATTTTCCAACTGTTGGACCAAAGACTCCTTCCTTGCCCACCTTCGCATTAAAGTCGCCGAGCACGATTTTGATATCATGTTGGGGGCAGCGATCATAAGTCTGTTCAATTTTATCGTAGAAGGAGTCCTTCTCTGCGTCGTCCGTCTCCTCAGTCGGCGCATAGGCGCAGATAAATGTTATGTTGAAAAATTTCGCTTTGATGCGGATCGCAGCGAGACGCTCGTCCACGGGGGTGAACGCTAGTACTTGGCGGCGAAGTCTCTTTCCCACCACGAATCCTACACCACGCGCTTTGCCGCGTGTCTGGCCACTGTGGTATACGTCACAAGGTCCGATGGTCGTCTTTCCTTGTCCCGTCCATCGCATTTCCTGCAGGGCGGTGATGTCAGCCTTTGCGTTAACGAGGACATCAACCAGTCGGGCAGCGGTACCATCCCTTGAAAGGGTCCGGACATTCCAGGTACATGCCCTAATATCCTTCTCATTATCCTGTGTTCGTTTTGCCGGGTCGTCAACATTAAAGGGGGTTCTCATCCGAGGCTTGATTTTTGTTCTTTTCATTGGAATTGGTTTTTACGTGGCGGGTCCCAAACCCAGCGCACAACCCGTTTTCGGGTTTGCAAATTACTCTTATAAAAATGTAAATGAAAAATGTTTAGCGAAATATTTACTAACCTTTGCCGTGGATCTGCACGTTTACTTCAAGAAATATATACGAGCTTATTCATTTCTTGAGGTAAACCGGCGTTGCCAACTATCGAAAAGTGCTGTATTTTTTCTTATGAACTGAGTATTGGCTCAAGAAAATTTGACGTGTGAAAACGTTTCTTGACCATTTCTTGAGCGTTTTTTTATATGGAGTTTGACATTTCTTAGCAGGTGGGTAGCCCGCTTTACGACGCAATTATGTACCTGAAAGACCGCCTGCAGTTGCTTTTCCATCATACACTCAGAGAAAAAATCACAGTTATATCAACAGTCCTCTACTGTTCATACAAAAAATGGTTGAATTGACGGAAATTTGGTAAAGTAAATAGATTTATGGGTTGATTTGATGACAAATTCACTAAGTTTAACAGACGTCTGCTTCTCTTCATTCAACAGCCCCGTCCTGTTGAATATTGTCAATAATTACAGTTGATATAATTGGCGATTTGCTAATTTGCACGATAACATCTGTTGTTTCAACTGTTGAATGTATTTGTTGATTCAACAGACCCAATACTTTTTATTATTAACAGAAATGCCAATTGTGTTGCCAAATAGTACTGTTGAATGAACAGATTTGGTTATTTTTAACAGATTTAACAGTTAATTCAACAGCGAAGGAACTGTCTTTTGAAAAACAACAAACTTCTGCAGTGAATCCAACAGCGAAGATACCGTCATTACTGTTAATAAACAGCTGCAATTCGACACCATGAAGCATAAGTACACGATGGCCTGATAGTTAACATCTCCGTTCAGCAGTCAAAGCAGGTTGAGCTCGATTCTCGGTGGAGGCAACAAAGCAACGTGGGAAAGTGTCATTTAGAACAAAGCTGTAATTAGATGCTGGCAAGCATAAGTAAGCGATTGCATAATGGTTAGACAGAAGACACCTGGGTTGAGGGTTCAAGAGCCCTGAGTTCGATTCTCGGTGAAGTCACAATATAAGAATCTAATCTTGGCTTGCGTCATTTATTGACGCTTAACCGCTTTGGCGATTTTGGCCGTTTCGTATCAAAGCACGCCAGTCATTCCTTTTTAGCGATAACTGACGCCAATTGGAAACCCCAAGGGAGTTCAAGTCATCCTCCACTTGTTGTTTCCATCTCAGTCGAGGCCTTCCCCTTCCTCTGTTGCCGAATTCGGGTGTCGATAGGAAAACCTTCTGTGCTGGAGTCTCCTTGTCCATTCGCATAACATGACCCAGCCAGCGAAGCCCTTGGGCTTTAATTCGCTGCACTATGGTCAGGTCTGCGTAAAGCTCGTACAGCTCATCGTTAAATTGCCTTCGATATTCGCCGTTGGCATCACGGGAGGGGCCATATACCTTCCGGAGAACTTTTCTCTCAAATACTCCAAGGGCCATCTTCTCTTGACACTGTCCATGATTCCGATCCGTACATCAGGACTGGTATGATGAGAGACTTACAGAGCGTGATCTTCGTTTGTCGAGAGAGGACTTTACTTCTCAATTGCCTACTTAGTCCAAAGTAACACTTGTTAGCAAGAGTGATTCTCCGTTGGATTTCTAGACTGACATTATTTTCGGTGTTAATGCTGGTTCCCAAATAGCCGAAGTCCCTCACCGTTTCAAACTTGTACCTAGACTGACATTATTTTCGGTGTTAATGCTGGTTCCCAAATAGATGAAGTCCCTCACCGTTTCAAACTTGTAGCTATCAACGGGACTTGGCTGCCAATGCGCAGGTGCGCCGATTCTTTCTTTGATGACAGCAGATACTTCGTCTTGTCCTCGTTCACCGCAAGACCCACTTTTTTTGCTTCTTTATCCAAACCAGACAAGGCAGCGCTTACTGTGCGGTTGTTAAGGCCAATGTTATCGATATCATCGGCATACGCCAACAATTGTACGCTCCTGTAAAATATTGTACCATTGGGGTTTAGCTCTGCTGCTCGAATTATCTTCTCTGAAGCCAGAGAGGTCCTTACCGATTCTGACGGAGCTGTTGGTATTGCTCAACGTCATTTGGCAAAGCCGTATAAGCTTTGCAGGGAAGTCAAATTCAGACATGGCGGCATAGAGGCTACTCCTTTTTGCGCTATAAAAAGCGGCTTTGAAATCGACAAAGAGATGGTGTGTGTCGATTCTCTTATCGTGGGTCTTCTCCAGGATTTGGCGTATCGTGAAAATCTGGTCGATGGTGGACTTATCAGGTCTAAAGCCACACTGATAAGGTCCAATCAGTTTGTCTACGATTGGCTTCATTCTTTCACACAATACGCTAGAAAGAACCTTATATGCGATATTAAGAAGACTGATTCCGCGGTAGTTGGTGCGGTTAGCGGGATCGCCTTTCTGGTGGATTGGGCAGAGCACACTTAAATTCCAATCTGGAGGTATGCACTCTTCTGACCATATTCTGCATAAGAACTGATGCATGCTTTTTACCAGCTCTTCGCCTCCGTGTTTGAACAGCTCGGCGGGTAGTCCGTCTTTTCTAGACGATTTTTTGTTTTTGAGCCTGGATATAGCTATCCTCACTTCATCATGTTCAGGTGGTGGGACTACTTTTCCATCGTCAGGGATTGGGGTATCGGGTTCGACGTCTCCCTCGCAATTTAGCAGTGAGGAGAAGTGGTCCCTCCATGATTTAAGTACATTCTGTACCTCGGTTACCAGGTCGTCATTATTGTCCTTACAGGAACTTGCCCCGGTCTTGAAACCTTCCGCCATCCGCCGGATCTTTTCATAGAATTTTCCGGCATCATTCCTGTCAGCCAGCATCTCAAGCTCGTCACACTCACGCCTTTCTGCTTCACGTTTCTTTTTTCTGAAAAGGCGCCTCTCTTCCTTCTTCGCCTCACGATATCGTTGCCATACACTGCGGGTTGCGCCGGTTGCAACGTCTCCCTGTAGGCAGCGTCCTTTTTATCCGAGCCAGCGCTACATTCCTCATTGTACCAGTTGTTCTTTCGGGCTCGCTGTAACCCTAAAGTGTCCTCAGCGGCGGTACGCAATGAGTGAGAGATGTGCTCCCATTGCCCGGTTACATCATTAGGTCGAAGATTGCTCTCCGATATATAATATAAGAACTCTGAAAAAAAAAATTGTTTTTGTTTTTTTACTTATTTTGGTGTTAAAATATCACTTATTTTAGTTATAAATAGAACAAACTAGTCTGTTAAAACAAAATCTTAACTGTTAACTTAACAGCATAAACATACAAATCTGGCATACGAACAGTCCCGTTTGTTAAGAATTAACAAATGAAAGTTCAAGTGGACAGACATTTTGTAAACTCGACAGTAAAATCTGGCAAATCAACTGTCACGGTTGTTAACACTTAACAGAAAACTGTTGAAGCAACGAATTAATTACAGTCGATTGGGCAGAACTTGTTTTATTAAACAGTAAAACTGTTCAAATTTTAACGAACGAACAGCATCTGTTGTTGCAACAGATATAACGTGTTGATGGTTTTTGCCTGTGAAATCTGTTGTTTTGACCTGTAATCCAATTCATTCTACTGTATTTTTTCTCTGAGGGTATCCTTTTGTTGGCGCCACGCGATAGTTATGCGCAAGAGTTGGTTGGAATCGATACAGAGGGCGTATCGGTGACACATCCCAGCCTGCTAGTTTCACTCATCGATAAAGCTCCACAAAATCAGGTCGCTACGTACGTAATGGACTGGATTCAAACAATTATTTCTCCAACAATTTGCAAGGCACCAAACCGGTGCTCTAAACGGTCGATGGTTGGGTACGCAACAGCCGCAAATTTTTGGTCCTGTATGTAAAATTAATACATAGGATTTTATAAATTAGTCACTTCCTTCATAAAATTAATAATTTTTAAAAATTAATCACTTTTCTACTATAATTAAATTTCTTACATAATTTGCTTATACATGTTTGCACGAAATTTGCGTCTTGTTAAGCTTTTTAACCATTTTTGTAATTTTTGTTTATTTATGGATTCAAATAATTTATAAATAAAGGTTAAAAGGTTAGGGTTATGTTCAAGTGGCTTCCGCAGAGGCACACCTAAACCAGTATTAAAAGGCCCGTTGTGATATCACCAACACTAGGAAAGTCAGTTCCGGGACCCTGCCACATGGAAAATCCCCGTATTATCGGGATTCTCCACATAGCAGAATCCCGGGACTGACGCTCCTACACCGACACCGTTACTCCTCCTCGAACCATTTAGATGACTTGATGAAGGTCATCAAGTCCTTTATGTCCAGCTCCGTGACCTAGAGTAGGCTAACCAGGAAGGGCACGCCTAAAAAGCGCATTCTCGCGCCACTTAAAGCCGGGCAGTTGCAGATGAGGTGCTCCACCGTTTCCTCCTCCTCGTTATCTTTGCAACTCCTACAGCATCGTCGGTAGGGCACACCTAGTCTTTCTGCGTGCCTACCAATAAGACAGTGCCCAGTAAATACACCTATTAATATGGAGATTTGTCTTCTCCTTAGGACATAAATGTATCTTAATCTATTATGATCCCATTTCAGCCAGGTTTCTATGGATTTCCGGCATCCTGGAGATTGCAGCCATCTTTCGTCTGCTTGGCGGAGTGTGTACTCTTTCAGCATTAGCTTGCATGTGGGAAACGGCATACCTAAGCGCTCTTTATCCTGAAGAACCTGCTTGGTCGTACCCTGCCTCGAAAGTTCGTCTGCGCTACAATTTCCCTCAATGTTCCTATGTCCCGGGACCCATGTGAGGTTCACGCGGTTCTGTTGGACCATCTCTTGTAGAGATTGAACGAGTAAGAGCCAAGGGATTTGATGGCCGCTTGGCTGTCGCTGAGAATAAAAATATCCAGGCTGAAGTTTCAGCAATCATGGACGCTGCGGCTTGGATAGGCCAACACACTATGCCTATCCAAGCCCCAGCGTCCATGATTGATGAAACTTCAGCCTGGAATGCTCAAGGTTCAGATCATTTGAATAAACCCCTCCTCCACCATGAGTGGCGGGACTCCGATCCGTCCTCTCCCATTCTTCCCTGCTGAGAATGTTTATTTTAAAACCGCTATCTCCGACTGTTGTGGTCACACAACGATCTGTGCTCAGCGAAAGAAAGCTGCAGGATCCCAAAATACTGGCGTGTCGAGTAGTGCTTGCGCCCCAGCCGGACGTTTCCTTTAGACGCAGAGCCGATGCTGTTGCTACCCGGTGCCCTTCCAGATCGAGTGGCAAAGTGCCAAGAATGGCCTGGCGTGCTGCGTTGGGCGTTCTTCGTAACGCACCGCTTATACAGATCATACAAAATCTGTGTACTTTACCTAACAGATTTAGGTTTGTTGCCTTGCTCAGCGCAGGCCACCATACCACAACTCCATAGAGCATGATTGGTCGAATTATTGCAGTGTAGATCCATTTGCATATTTTTGGGCTGAGCCCGCATTTTTTTCCAATGGCTCTTTTGCACGTGTAGAGTGCAATACACGCTTTCTTCTGGCGCTGAAGAACATTCTCCTTCCAGGTTAGTTTCCTATCCAGAACTGTGCCTAGGAACTTGGCTTTATCAGCGAAGTTCAGGCGCACGCCAATCAGTTTTGGTAGGTTTAACGGTGGTATCTTATAGCGGTTGGTGAAAAGGACCAGTTCGACTTTTCCCGGGTTGATGCTCAGTCCGCAGTGCGAGCACCATGAGGAAACCTCTCGCAGTGTTACTTGCATCAAGGCGCGCAGGGTTTGTGGGAATTTGCCCCTATATACAATAGCTAAGTCGTCTGCATATGCCACTACGTTCCCGCCCCCTCCTCCCAGCTTGTGTCTCGCAGCAGCGAGTTGACAGTGAGGTCCCATAGAAGCGGGGAGAGAACAACACCCTCAGGCGTTCCCCTTGTGACATACTGTGATAAGTCAGCCGAGCCCAGATATGAAACTATTCGTCTACCCCTTAGTAGTTGATCAATAAATCCAATAAGAGACCTGCTTATGCCCAGACTTGTTAAAGCAGTGTTTATAGCATCAGGGCTTGTGTTGTTGAAGGCTCCTTCAATATCTAAAAAGGCCACGAGATAGTACTCCTTTTCATGCAGCGATTTTTCAATAACAGAAACTAGGCTGTGAAGCGCAGTTTCTGTAGATTTCCCTTTGGTGTATGCATGCTGATAGCTAGAGATAAGGTTGCTATCAATAGTAGTGGAGAGGTAGTCGTTTATTATTCTCTCGAAGGTTTTGAGTACAAAGGACGAGAGACTGATCGGCCTGTAGTCCTTGGGCTCGTAATGGGACGCCTTCCTCGCCTTAGGAATAAACACTACCATGGGACTTCTCCAGGAGCACGGAATGTAACTAAGAGCCAGGCAGGCTGTATAAAGAAATACCAGCCATTTAGCTGATGTCTCCAACGTGTTTATCAGTCGTGCGGGAATGATCCCGTATGGCCCGGCAGCCTTTAACAGTTCGAAGCTTTTAACTGGTCCAGCATCTGTCAGGATTTCGCAAATGGCTTGTGCCCTGTAAAAACTTTGGAGTACCCATACTAGGTAGGTAGGTAGAATGGCTGCGACAAAGTCGTCCAAGTAGCTTTAAAAGCCGTTTTGATGTCATAAAAACTCGTAGAAACCTACTGCTATACTGTGAGTATATGTTACAACCACCCAGAGCTGTTTATAAACTCCAGGATGCTTGGAATCCCTAATTCGGATACTCTCCCTAGATTTTCCAAAAAAGGGGTCCCAAACACTTTCAGTCGTATTCTGGCTAGAGCGGGGCACTTACACAGGAAGTGCTCAACGGTCTCTTTTGCATTAATGTCTTTACAGCTTCTGCAGTGGTCATTATGCGGAATACCCAGCTTTTCCGCATGCGTACCTATCGTCCAGTGACCCGTGCAGACTGCTAAAAGCTTGTAGGTATCTACTCTGGACCTGCTTAGGAGACCCCTTGTCCTCCTCTCGCTGTAGTTCGGCCAGGTGGCTCTCGATATTGCACAGGTAGTAGTACCTTTCCACTTCCGTTGTGCTTCATTAAAGTAGTATTTTTGGAGGTTCCCCTTGGCCACTGCCAGGGGTACCCCAATTTCGAGTCTAGGTACCTCTTCGTTCTCTGATGAGCCTGCCCGTGCTAGCTCATCAGCCCTCTCATTACCCTCGATCCCTTTATGACCCGGGACTCAGATAATGGATATTTCTAAAACTTCAGCTAACGTAGCCAAAATTTGTTTACATGCATGCACTGCATTAGAGCTTGTGTATGGCGATGCGATTGCCTTTATCGCTGCCTGGCTGTCGGTGAAGATAGCCACTTTCCCAGTAGTGTTCCTTTGCTCAAGCGCTTTGCACGCCTGAACAATCGCAAGAACCTCTGCTTGAAACACACTGCTATACGACGGTAGTCTGAATGCTTCTGAAATATCCAGACCTGCCGAGAATACGCCAGCTCCCACCCCTGAATCCATCTTGGAGCCGTCTGTATACACTTCAATGTTGCTATTTGCTGTGACCCTGCCCCTTTTCCACTCATTCCTACTTGGAAGGACCGTGGTGGCATTCCTCTCAAACTTCAGTTTGTGAGGATAGTAGTCTATTGCGCTATTAACTATTCCCTCTGGGAGGGTGTTAAGGATACTACTGTGCCCATGCTGAGTATCCTTCCAGCACCCAGACTCCCTGAGTCTTAGTGCGGTTTGTGCCGATGTACAAAGTATATATAAGTCAATTGGAAGTAGGCTCAAAATAGGATCCAAGGCCGCAGTGAGCAGGTGCGCAAGGCCCCGGTGGTGCCAACGCACGCGGTGCGCTGTACCCTATGCAGGTTGGCGAGATTGTAGTTCTTACGAAGAGCCTCCCACCACACCACCGAGCCGTAGGCCAGCACAGGCCGGACCACCGCCTCGTCCAACCACAACACCATCTTCGGCCTTAGACCCCATTTCTTACCAAACATCGATTTGCAAGCGTAGAAGGCGATACATGCCTTCCGCACCCGCTCCTCGATGCACTCCCTCCAATTTAGTTTGCAGTCAATTATCAGCCCCAAGTATTTGCTTCTGGTAGATAGAGTTAGCTGCTGGCCATTCAGCATCGGTAGTTCTAACGTAGGTGGCTTATACTTCCTCGTGAATAGAAGAAGCTCCGTTTTGTCCGGATTTAGCCCTAGGCCACACTCTTGTGCCCACCTACTTAGCTTTGCCAACGTTCTTGCCATGATCTCACTCATCACGGAAGGGAAGGGACCCGAGACAAGGATCGCCACGTCGTCGGCGTACGCCACAACCTTTACTCCATTAGTACTGAGTTTTAATAGTATATCGTTCATAGTAAGGAGCCATAACAGAGGCGAAAGGAAATGCAGGCCGCAAAGATCTCCTTTAACTCCTTAACCAGAGGTGTCTGAGTCTTCTGCAGCATGATAGGGAGTATACCATCTACTCCCGGTGACTTAAATGGTGAGAAGCTATTTATTGCCCAGGCAATTTTGTCTTCTGCTAAGAGTTTGCTTATCAGCTCACTAGGTGCCTCCCGTTGCGCCTTTTCTCCCACTTGCTCCGTCCCTCCAGGGTCGTCCGGGAAGTGAGCCTCAATCAGGATATCTAAGGTTTCCGCTGATGATCCCGCCCATGTGCCATCAGCGCGCTTCACAAAGGTTTTGTTGGAGTGTTCCCTGGTGAGTATTTTCCCGAGCCTTGCTGAGTCCTTCGTGGACTCGATAGGACTTCGCCGTTGCGACACGTACGGCTTTTTTAAATTCCCTCCGGGCGCTCCTGTACTCCTGGAAGTCTTTCTTGGCATAGCAATCATTAAAAACCTTCCTCATCTTTGATCTTAGTTCGCTAAGATTTTTGTCCCACCACGGGGGGAAGGCCTTCTTGCATCTAGTTATTGGGCAGGAAGCCTTATAGGCAACCTGTCGATTGTATCTGTGTCTTCTTCCTACTGAGCCTATCACTGACTATCTTTTCAAATAGACCCCACGAGGTTCGTTTAGGATTTCTGTGCGGTTGTTTTATCTTTCCCTCCCAGTCTATATCAAAAAGGATCATTCGATGATCCGACATGGAGGTCTTTTGCGAAACCTCCCAGTTCCTTATCGAAGGTTCCTGGGAGTCAGATGCTATTGTAATATCAAGGACTTCTTCCCACCCGGCGAAGTTTACTGACCCCGGAAAAACAAAGGTGGGAGAGCTGCCCCTGTTACATATACATAATTTGTTCGCTAATAGAAATTCAAAAAGGGGGGTGAGTCTATTCGTTTATTTCGCTGCTCCCCCATAACGCGTGCCTTGCGTTGGCGTCGCAGCCCATCAGGATCCTCTCATTTTGCTGTTTTGTGAGCAGCTGTACCTCCTCGGGAGGTGCCGGCCGATCGTGAGCCATGTACGCAGAGGCAACCGTTAACATGCGTCCGCCCCTTGACTCAATCCTGACCACTGCCAAATCGAATGTGCTGAAATTAGGTAAAAAGAAAGCATTAATAGTATCCCTAACGAGGATGCATGCCCTCGGTTTATCTTCTCCTAGTGTGTAAAATATGTTGTAGCCTCTGGTACTTAGGCCCCTGACCTTGGAGCGCCATACCCAAGGCTCCTGCACCAAGCATACGTCAATGTTTTCTTCCCTCAGGAGAACCAGCAGGTTATCCGAGGCGCATCTGGCATGCTGCAGGTTAATCTGCGCCACCCTAATCATCGGACTGGGGGGACGCACCTGCTTGACTGTCGGGGTTCGACGATGCATCAGCCCCAGCTGATGCTGCCAGCTTAAGGTCCTCTAGGAGCTTATTGGCATCGTCGACCTCATCCAGATTGTTATCCGGTGCTACTGCAGCTGGGAAAACTTTTACTCTGGCGTGCCTGACGCCATAGACCAATTTGCTTCCCCTCCTTTCGAGTTCCCCTAGGCACTCGTTATTTATGAGCAGTAGCACCGGGTGGCTACTCTTCTGTTTATCTTCTATCTTCAGCAGCTCCCAGTCGTCCATCGGCACGCCCGAGTTCTGCATCTTAAGACACTGGATGATATTCTTTTCATCCAGTTTCATACTTGGCATGTTTGGCAACCAAACACGCGCACGGGGCCTCCGGGGAATCTCCGAAGCATTGATGATCCTTAAAGTAAGACCATCATAGGCGTTGCTAATCTTAGCAATGCCTCTCTCAAGAAAGTCCCTGGAGAACCCGTCCGCGCATTTTATTACTCTGCAGCCCCGGCATACCTCCTCGCAGTTGAAGGCGGGACTGGGGTTCGGTTCTCCATAAGGTGTTCGACGACCATCTCAGATAGTCGTCCCTCTCAGGAGTTCCAAACCACCAGTACTCGCCTCCCGTTAGCCGCGTCAGCGTCAACCAGTGCAACCTGGAAGTGATCCCGGATCACCTCACTATAGGTGTGCCTGGCCAACGCTGCAGCACTAGTGGAAGGGCCATCATACTGCTGGTACTTGCCCCTCTTGCCATTTCCATCGTTCACCTCCTGTGAACGATTGCGCTTTGACCGCGACTTTGTTTGTTGCTGCTGTGGCTGTGCAACGGGTTTGTTTGCAAGGGCGGCCTCGTACTCCTTGACCACTGCCTCGCACCAAACCTTGGCCACGGCGTCTCTCTCATGCGCCTTGCCACTCTCTTCGTTCTTTTTAATTTTTGCTAGTATATGTTGAGCCCTAAGGTATCTAGCTTTCTCTAGGCACCCTGAGGACTTCTTTGACATCTTCTTGGGGCCCACTTTGACTGGTGCGCCCCTATTTGGTTTTTTCGGAGCGACAGGGGTACTATGGCTGGTACCCTTGTCGTCCTTTGCTTGGGCGCTCCCCTGGCTGCTGGCTAGAAGCTCGTCCTCAGAAAGCGATCCCAGATCGCTCTCTTTCCCACTCTTCCTTTTTTTATTTTCAGTTCTTTTATCCATATGATTCCCACGAGTAAACTGGAAGGGGTTGGTCCACCCCGGCATAGCCAGTGTACCGGGGTAAGGCACTTATACAACCGACCTTGCCCGGGCATCGGAGGGGACCGTAAGCGATCAGCTATTTGATATACACCCGCTGACCATTCAGCCATCGGCACGGTGCCTACACACCTTGGCTTAGGGTGGCGTTGACACGGATCTCCTCCCATCTCATACATCAACCGGTGTTGTGCACTTATGTACACTCCGCCCGAGGTTGCATGACATGTAAGGTCTTCCTCTTTGTTCATTCCGCATTGGGACCCGTCCCTCCAGGAGTGATCCCAATACGAGAATTTAAGCCCCTTCGCCACGTCAAGGCGGCCAACAATGAAGGGGAACTACTCCAAGAAAAATCCAATTCCATATAAAAAAGGTGCTCCAATTAACATGGCGATGTCCTAGGGTGGACCACCTAATCCAACTAGGAGTAATCCATCCATGTACACCCACACAAGAGTATTTTTCAAAAAAGGTCCAACTAGACTACTACAGTTGGAGTCGCTGGAGTTGGAGTATAAAGCGTAGCGAGAGGGGGGAAACCTACTCCAACTCTCGCTTTACATTAGGTTACTCTATTGATTACTAATTGTATACAGGTAGTCCAATCCTAGGACATCGCCATGTTAATTGGAGTACGTTTTTTGTATGAAATTTGATTACTATTGGATGTTCCGGTATTGGAATACTCTACAGAGTATTGATTAGAGCACTTTGCCATTTTTGCAGAGTGGCTGTTTGAGTTTTTGAGAACACTCGTCTAAGCCTCGCTGTATCGTCGACATTTTCGACCCCAGTGCAGAAAAAGGCGTCTCTCTTCTTTCTTTGCCTCACGATATTGTTGCCATACACTGCGGGTTGCGCCCGTTCGCAACGTCTCCTTGTAGGCAGCGTCCTTTTTTTTCGCGGCAGTCTTGCATTCCTCATCGTACCAGTTATTCTTTCGGGCTCGCTGGAACCCTATAGTGGCCTCAGCGGCGGTACGCAATGAGTGAGAGATATGCTTCCATTGCTCCGTTACATCGTTAGGTCGAGGATTGCCCTCTGCTAGCAGGTGTGAGAGTCGAGTTGTGAAATTATCAGCTGTCTGTGTCATGCGCAGCTTCTCGACGTCAAACTTTCCTTCCGTTACTGTGCG
This sequence comes from Campiglossa producta, assembly GCA_964058755.1. Classification (NCBI taxonomy): domain Eukaryota; kingdom Metazoa; phylum Arthropoda; class Insecta; order Diptera; family Tephritidae; genus Campiglossa; species Campiglossa producta. The sequence goes on from CAXKVI010000001.1 coordinate 118,700,557, forward strand.
CACTTTCTTCGTTGCACAGAGGCGTGTGCGTATCTTGGCTGCGACAAGATAATGGTCAGAGTCAATATTGGGACCACGCAGTGTACGCACGTCCAGAACGGTGGAGCTATGTCTGCCGTCAATCAAGACATGATCAATCTGGTTTCTAGTTCTTTGATCAGGGGACAGCCATGTGGCTTGGTGTATTCGCTTATGCTGGAACCTAGTACTACTGATGACCATATTGCGAGCAGCGGCGAAGTCAATCAACCTAGTGCCGTTGGGGGATGTTATATCGTGGAGACTGAATTTTCCAACTGTGGGACGAAAGACTCCTTCCTTGCCCACCTTGGCATTAAAGTCGCCGAGCACGATTTTGATATCATGCTGGGGGCAGCGATCATAAGTCTGTTCAAGTTTATCGTAGAAGGAGTCCTTCTCTGCGTCGTCCGTCTCCTCAGTCGGCGCATAGGCGCAGATAAATGTTATGTTGAAAAACCTCGCCTTGATGCGGATCGCAGCGAGACGCTCGTTCACAGGAGTGAACGCTAATACTTGGCGGTGAAGTCTCTTTCCCACCACGAATCCTACACCACGCGCTTTGCCGCGTGTCTGGCCACTGTAGTATACGTCACAAGGACCGATGGTCGTCTTTCCTTGCCCCGTCCATCGCATTTCCTGCAGGGCGGTGATGTCCGCCTTTGCGCTTACGAGGACATCAACCAGTCGGGCAGCGGTACCGTCCCTTGAAAGGGTCCGGACATTCCCGGTACATGCCCTAATATCCAAATCATTATGCCTTATTCGTTTTGCCGGGTCGTCAACATTAAAGGGGGTTCTCATCCGAGGCTTTAATACATTTTTCATTGGACTAAATTTTTTACGTGGCGGGTCCCAAACCCAGCGCACAACCCGTTTCGGGGTTTTTGGAAAATATTTACACATTTATATAGCGAGCCTCTTGCTTCAAGACAGACGCCCGCTTGCAGCCGCACCTCATGGTGAACAGACGCTGCGCAAAAACCTCGGTGAGCCCTTAAACCAAGTATGTCAGAGTGGCCCCACCGGGGCTCCCTCTCTTTCTGCCGCGAGCCTAGGTAGCTCCCGTTGCCCAGAGTGCACGAATGAGGACGCAAGAGTCGGGATTGAGCAAGGTCACTTAGCAACCACACTCCATTACACTCCTACAGCACATAAAATTATCAAAGTAAAAAATGGGTATAAATGTTTACTACTTGCAGAACACCAATATTCGATTCTCGGTGGAAGGAAAAATTTAAAACCGTTTTTTATTTTTTTATTTTTTGTTTTTATTTTATTTTTTCAGCAAGTAAAATTGAATTTGCTTTAAATGAGACGATTGGGGATATTTTTCTGGGCAATCTTCAACTGTATGAAAAATATATTTTCTGCTTAGAAAATCTACTTTTCCAATATTTAACCCCCCAAAAATTTCATAAGTGAATTAAACTTAAAAAAAATCGAGAAAAGCTTAGAACATCAAATAATCAAAGTAAAAATGGGTATTTGTTTCCTTTAGGTGTCAACTGCTAATAAATTAGCTAAAATTATGGGAGATAGCTCAAAACACGGGGTTTGGCCTCAGGATCACGAATCTGGAAGCGCTTTTTAATATTTTGCTTCTCTGAAGAGATATTTGCATTCAAAGTGGCAAGTTTTCATGTGGTTGTTGTAATTTTATTAGGCTGTACCTAAAAACGTGCGAAAAAATGCTTGCCGTGGGTCATTTTTCGATTTTTTGACCATAACTTTCCATAGAAACAAAAAATTAAAAAAGTGCTTCCGGACTCGTGATCCTGAGGCCAAAACCTGTCTTTTGAGCTATCTCCCATAATTTTAGCTAATTTATTAGCGGTTGACCCCTAAAGGAAACAAATGCCCAAAAATATGTTTTTCGTAAAAAAAGTAGAGTTATGATGATTTCGTTTCATCAAAAAATGCGTATTTTTTACACTCTTCAATTTTCCGTTTTCGTTTGCAAAATGAAGGTGTAACGTCAAACAGAATATGCTTTCATTTCCTAAAAAAACTCACACTTTTTACCCTCTGAAGCTTTGACAGGATAGTTGGTTGCACTGAAAATCAGCTGACGAAAATTTTATTTGGTGGTTTGGTGAAAAAAATTGGATTTTGCAATAACAATTGAATATGGTTGATAAGCGAAAACTAATTATTCATGCACATAGCATAGCAAACGGGCAATGTTTTTTGTTCGTTTTATCGATAAAGCAGTTTCATGTAGAACGGGTACACTTTTATCACACTTTTACAGTATTCTGTGCAAGGGTATAAACATGTTCAACGAAATCAGCATTAGTGTCATATAAAATTGTTCTTTAGTTAAAGTCCGTACGATATTTAAATTACGATCTTAACATTGTGGAATTTTAATAGGTAATTTTTATTTTTGGGCCAGTATTTTGTATACTTTTGTGATTTTGAGCTTGTTTGGCCGGCTATTTAAAGACAAAAAAAACGATTTTGTCTTTTTCCTCCTACGCGTTTCGATGCATTACCGCATCTTCTTCAGGGAGATTCTATATTTTTCACATAAAAATATATAACATAAAACAAAACAAACATAAACAATTAGTTTTAATCAGAACCTACAGCACATTTTTAGACATTGCACTTACATTCAACGATTGGAATTCATATAAAAAATTGTAATTACTAAAATTTAAACATTTACATATATACATATATCACAATTTTCTTACAAAATCATATCGTTAAAAAAATAAATTTTAAACAATAGGCAAAAAGTTAAATATATAAAGCCAGAAGTGAAGCTGGACTTCTTAGCTTACAAATGGTGTTTAGATGCCGAAGATGATATAATTTGGCACATTTTGTTGTTTTTTTTTGGCACAAAAATAAAAGCAAGTGGCAGCTGCTGGATCATTGCATAGATATGTACGTGTGTGTGTAAGGGAATGAGCGGTAGTTGTCTTTGGGAGTTTTATAAGAGTGCTGAATAGTGATGTATAGTTCGGGTATAACAGAATGTGGAGATAACAAAATAGCTGGAGAGTTTGGAGACCTATTTTTTCTTTAATAACAAATAAACTAAAAATAATAATTTTCAAAATTTTTTTTGGTGAGACACCAGATTAGTCCATTCTAAGTTTCCACTATAAATTTTATAGAGATCTATCCATAAATACTATACGAAATTGGGTTGCGTCTGTTTGTATGGGGAGAGTGTTAGCCTATTAATATATAGATTTTGCTATAAACGTCTCAACGTATGTACATACAACATATGTACATAAAAGTATACCTTCTTCAAATGTGTAATTCGACGCTACCAAGCACAAGTACACGATAGCATCATGGTAGAGATCTCCGTTCAGGAGTTAATAATTCTTAGTTCGATTCGCGGTGAAGGCAATACGGCAAGTGGTGAGGCAAGAAGAACAAAGGTGTAATTAGACGTTGGCAAGTTAAGTATACGATGGCATGGGAGTGTAGATTAGACTAGACTAGACATCTGGGTTGAGCGTTAATTTGTTTTTTATTTGAAATATTAAAAAGAAAATCTTCTTAATATTATGTGATTATCTACTCAGTTTTATTAAAAAGACACACCCAGTCATAATAAGACGGGCATCTTATTGGGAAAATATCATAGAGAAATCTGCTAAAATTTGTTCTGATTTACAGGGCATTTTATGTGACTTTTTGCTCTGTGTGATTTGTTTGCTGGCTTTGTTTGTTCTACAGCCTTATTTTCTACCGCAACATTTTCATCACTGCCGCTGGCTTCATCAGCTACCTGTGGCAGAGACGGTTTGGTTTTAAGCCGCAGTTTCACTTTGGCATACGCCAAACTGATAGTATTATTACGGTGACGGATTGTTTCAGCTGACAACGGATCTACAGCTATTGCGATTTCCGCCACTGTGGCCCTACTTGTCCGATTGAGGATTCTCCAGTATCTGGTGTCTAGGCCCGGGTTTTGAACAGAAATAACTATGAGGATATGCTCGTTTGAGAGGCAATCGTCCTCTTTAAAATACCGAACAAAGATAATGCGACGGGGTACTTCCGCATCCGAGACTACCTTCAGTTTCGCCCCCTCCCAATTGAGTTAATTTTGGGACGATGTGTTTTAACCACTCTGCAGTATTCGAATCATCGCAGATAATCGAAAGCCATCCTTGGCGAATCGCGCAGCCCGTGAAGCGGGGACTAATAGTGCTAACTTAAAGTTTAAACACTTCATTCAAAATGGCCATTAGAGCGTCTCGGGTTTACAGGCAAAAAAAAAGTCGGCCGCACCTCCCCTCATACGAAGTGTTTTTGAAAAACATTTAAAAAAATGTTTTTTTTGTGGCAACCCTAGATGTCGCCCAATTACATTTTTCTTCAAATCTTTGGCATTTGTTGTCGGATTGGCATACCTACCGACAGGCATACCTACCGCGGGCATATTCTAGAACCCCAACCCGCAGGGTTGAGGGTGGCACTTAAGGGTATGAACAAATTTTGTAGATTTTAGTATAAACGAACAAACGGCATACACATTTTTGGTAGTGTGTTAAATATGTACTAGGATCGCCCGTGGTCGAAATTCGACCATCTGAAATTTTCTTCAACTCTCTCTTAATATACATATTCCCCGTTCACAACAAAACCAAGTAAGTGGCTCCCTCGTGACAAATGCAAATTTGGATTAAGTGATACCATACAAACAATCTTCACATTAGGGTGGTGCAGCAAAGTAGTGCAATAGAAAAGCTGATGACAATACATTAGGATATATCTACAAGAGATTTTTTTTTTATTTTTTTATTTATTTGTTTATGTATAAGGTACAGCAGACACATACTATTACAAATTATATTAAACTTACATTAATTGTTACATAAAAAATAAGTTTTTAATTTAAATTGCACCAAAACCCGGTATGGGCTTATAATATTTCGATATATAATGGTACTTTTTTTATCGTAACCTTGTGGAATTTTACTTAAAAAAAAAACCATATCGTTAAAAATATAAACTTTTTAATGGACAAAAAGCTAAAAAAGAAGTGCTCTGCGAAAAACCTTGGATTATGTGAATTATGTGATTATGTGAATGATGATGGTGTGAAGATGGCGAGGATGCAAAGATATTTATTTAATTTCCTACACTTTGTTTGTTTTTTTTTTTTTGCACAAAAATGTAGGCAAGTGGCAGCTGCCTGGATAGCTGTATACTTATTTATGTTCATGTGAGAGGTAATGAGTGCGAAAAATGGTGGGAATTTTTGCGGGGAGTGTTTGTCGGAGTTTCGATGATTGCGCAATTTGCAAGGTACCGGTTTTTCTCCTTACTTCACGCATACATGTATATATATATATATATATGATGTTTGGGAATTTAAATATTTGATTTGAGTTATACCATGCAAAGAATCCGCACATTAGGGTGGTGCAGCATACTTAAATGTTTTTTCTTTTAAACAAATTTTTTTTAAAGCTATTTTTTCAAAATTACAATTCTGGTGTTGCGAACAAAATTTTTAATTCTATTTAACTAACTTCACTTTTTAGTTTGAAAAATACACTTTCTGCTTAGAAAATATACTTTTCCAATATTTTATTGCTCTAAAAATTGCATACGTGAAAAAAAAAATAAATAGAAAAAGCTTAACATATCAAATTATCAAAGTTGAAAAAGTTTTTTCATACAAAAAAGTGGAGCTACTCATGTAAAACGGTACTTTAGTAAAAGTTCGTGTGGTATTTCCCTCCAAAAAAGGGCGATTAGTCCGGGATTAATCGCAGAGGAATAGTAGACTACTTCTTTTTTAGTATCTTTTAGATGGAATGAATTGGTCACATTTGGTCGAGCATGTCCTATGAAGAGACTAATTATACCCTTTTTATACCAGAATGGGTATAAATGTATATTAATTGCAGGACACCTGACTTCGATTCTCGGCGAGGGAAAAAATTTAAAAATTGTTTTTTTTTTTTTTAATTTTTATGTTTTAACGCAAGGAAAACTGAAAAAAAAATCAGAATTCTGACAATCGAGGTGTCTACCATGACGCCAGGAACTACTGATCCTTGTCAGCGTCTAATTACAGCTTTGTTCTAAATGAGACAATTGGGGATATTTTTCTGGCCAATCTTCAACTGTATGAAAAATATATTTTCTGTTTAGAAAACATACTTTTCCAATATTTGTCCCCCTAAAAGTTTCATAAGTGAATTCAACTTTTAAAAAATCGAGAAAAGCTAGAACATCAAATAATCTAAAGTAAAAATGTCTTTTTCGTAAAAAAAAAAGGTAGAAGCTTTGACACGGTAGCTGGTTGAAAATCAGCTGACGAAAATTTTATTTAAGAATTAAGAATTAAATATGGGTGATAAGCGAAACCTAATTATTCATGCACATAGCGTAGCAAATCGGGCAGTGTAGAACGGGTATATTTTATCACACTTTTACACTGTTCTGTGTAAGGGTGTAAACATGTTCAAAGAAATCAGCCTTAGTGTCATGTAAAATTGTTCTTTAGTTAAAGTACGGACTTAAAATTTCGATCTAAACATTGTGGAATTTTCTTACAAAATTATATCGTTAAAAAAATAAACTTTACCAATAGGCAAAAAGTTAAATATGTATGCCAGAAGTGAAGCTGGATTTCTTAGCTTACAAATGGTGTTAAGATGCCGAAGAGGATATGATTTGGTACATTTTTCTGTTTTTTTTTGGCACAAAAATAAAAGCAAGTGGCAGCTGCTGGATCATTGCATAGGAATGTACGTGTGTGTGTAAGGGAATGAGCGGATGGTTGTGTCTTTGGGAGTTTTATAAGAGTGCTGAATAGTGATGTTTAGTTCGGGTATAACAGAATGTGGAGATAACAAAATACCTGGAGAGTTTGGAGACACCAGATTAGTCCATTCTAAGTTTCCAATATAAATTTTATAGAGATCTATCCATAAATACTATACGAAATTGGGTTACGACTGTTTTTATGGGGAGAGTGTTATGCTATGGATACACACACGGAGATTATCTCCAATAAATCTTCTTTAATCAGATCCAAATTTTACCCTGATACACACAAAAATGAAGATTAACAGCATTGAGAATTACTACTTTGGTTGTTATTGCACTATATTCTTACCTACCTCAGCGACATCTAGTTGTCGAAAATCGGAACTTAGAAACCAGCGCGACGCCTATCTGTCAGCTACCCTTAATTTCCTAGTGTTTCTTGGTGTTGTTGTCAATTTATGTACAGAGTGTTGCCAGTGCAAATTTTTTAAAACTGCTCAAATCTTCTTAATTTTTGGGAGTTTATAATGAAGATTATGTTCAAGTTAACTCCCAAAAGCGCAGTTAATTCGGAATTTGCGCTAATGTATCAGCCGTATTAGCCTATTAATATATAGATACTGCAATTTTCCTAAGGTGATGAAAACATGCAACAACTGAAATTATTATGTTTCGGCTTGTAGTAATGCTATAGATTTTTTTTTAACAACATTTGAAAGCTAATAACTCCTGATTTACATTCCTGTGCATGAATTTTAATATTTTTCTTTTAAACAAATTTTTTTAAAGCTATTTTTTGAAAATTACAATTCTGATGTTGGGATACAAATTTTTAATTCTATATAACTAACTTCACTTTTTTGTATGAAAATAAATTTTCTGCTTAGAAGATATACTTTTCTAATATTTTGTTTCTCTAAAAATTTCATAAGTAAAAAAACTATTTAAAAATCAAAAAAGCTTAGCACATAAAATTATCAAAGTAAAAAATGGGTATAAATGTTTACTACTTGCAGAACACCTATATTCGATTCTCGGTGGAAGGAAAAATTTAAAACTGTTTTTTTTTTTAATTTTTTGTTTTTATTTTATTTTTTCAGCAAGCAAAATTGAATTTGCTTTAAATGAGACGATTGGGGATATTTTTCTGGGCAATCTTCAACTGTATGAAAAATATATTTTCTGCTTAGAAAATATACTTTTCCAATATTTAACCCCCCAAAAATTTCATAAGTGAATTAAACTTAAAAAAAATCGAGAAAAGCTTAGAACATCAAATAATCAAAGTAAAAATGGGTATTTGTTTCCTTTAGGTGTCAACTGCTAATAAATTCGCTAAAATTATGGGAGATAGCTCAAAACACGGGGTTTGGCCTCAGGATCACGAATCTGGAAGCGCTTTTTAATATTTTGCTTCTCTGAGATATTTGCATTCAAAGTGGCAAGTTTTCATGTGGTTGTTGTAATTTTATTAGGCTGTACCTAAAATCGTGCGAAAAAATGCGTGCCGTGGGTCATTTTTCGATTTTTTGACCATAACTTTCCATAGAAACAAAAAATTAAAAAAGTGCTTCCGGACTCGTGATCCTGAGGCCAAAACCTGTCTTTTGAGCTATCTCCCATAATTTTAGCTAATTTATTAGCGGTTGACCCCTAAAGGAAACAAATGCCCAAAAATATGTTTTTCGTAAAAAAAGTAGAGTTATGATGATTTCGTTTCATCAAAAAATGCGTATTTTTTACACTCTTCAATTTTCCGTTTTCGTTTGCAAAATGAAGGTATAACGTCAAACAGAATATGCTTTCATTTCCTAAAAAACTCACACTTTTTACCCTCTGAAGCTTTGACAGGGTAGTTGGTTGCACTGAAAATCAGCTGACGAAAATTTTATTTGGTGGTTTGGTGAAAAAAATTGGATTTTGCAATAACAATTGAATATGGTTGATAAGCGAAAACTAATTATTCATTCACATAGCATAGCAAACGGTCAATGTTTTTTGTTCGTTTTATCGATATAGCAGTTTCATGTAGAACGGGTACACTTTTATCACACTTTTACAGTATTCTGTGCAAGGGTATAAACATGTTCAACGAAATCAGCATTAGCGTCATATAAAATTGTTCTTTAGTAAAAGTCCGTACGATATTTAAATTTCGATCTTAACATTGTGGAATTTTCTTACAAAATCATATCGTTAAAAAAATAAACTTTAAACAATAGGCAAAAAGTTAAATATATAAAGCCAGAAGTGAAGCTGGACTTCTTAGCTTACAAATGGTGTTTAGATGCCGAAGATGATATAATTTGGTAGATTTTGTTGTTTTTTTTTTTGGCACAAAAATAAAAGCAAGTGGCAGCTGCTGGATCATTGCATAGATATGTACGTGTGTGTGTAAGGGAATGAGCGGTAGTTGTGTCTTTGGGAGTTTTATAAGAGTGCTGAATAGGGATGTATAGTTCGGGTATAACAGAATGTGGAGATAACAAAATAGCTGGAGAGTTTGGAGACCTATTTTTTCTTTAATAACAAATAAACTAAAAATAATAATTTTCAAAATTTTTTTTTGGTGAGACACCAGATTAGTCCATTTTAAGTTTCCACTATAAATTTTATAGAGATCTATCCATAAATACTATACGAAATTGGGTTGCGTCTGTTTGTTTGGGGAGAGTGTTAGCCTATTAATATATAGATTTTGCTATAAACGTCTCAACATATGTACATACAACATATGTACATAAAAGTATACCTTCTTCAAATGTGTAATTCGACGCTACCAAGCACAAGTACACGATAGCATCATGGTAGAGATCTCCGTTCAGGAGTTAATAATTCTTAGTTCGATTCGCGGCGAAGGCAATAAGGCAAGTGGTGAGGCAAGAAGAACAAAGGTGTAATTAGACGTTGGCAAGTTAAGTATACGATGGCATGGTAGTGTAGATTAGACTAGACTAGACATCTGGGTTGAGCGTTAATTTTTTTTTTATTTGAAATATTAAAAAGAAAATCTTCTTAATATTATGTGATTATCTACTCAGTTTTATTAAAAAGACACACCCAGTCATAATAAGACGGGCATCTTATTGGGAAAATATCATAGAGAAATCTGCTAAAATTTGTTCTGATTTACAGGGCATTTTATGTGACTTTTTGCTCTGTGTGATTTGTTTGCCGGCTTTGAGAGGGCGGGCCAAGCCTTGCGTCACCTCGGCCGATTCTGAGCTGCAGGATTTTTGTTCTACAGCCTTATTTTCTACCGCAACATTTTCATCACTGCCGCTGGCTTCATCAGCTACCTGTAGCAGAGACGGTTTGGTTTTAAGCCGCAGTTTCACTTTGGCATACGCCAAACTGATAGTATTATTACGGTGACGGATTGTTTCAGCTGACAACGGATCTACAGCTATTGCGATTTCCGCCACTGTGGCCCTACTTGTCCGATTGAGGATTCTCCAGTATCTGGTGTCTAGGCCCGGGTTTTGAACAGAAATAACTATGAGGATATGCTCGTTTGAGAGGCAATCGTCCTCTTTAAAATACCGAACAAAGATAATGCGACGGGGTACTTCCGCATCCGAGACTACCTTCAGTTTCGCCCCCTCCCAATTGAGTTGATTTTGGGACGATGTGTTTTAACCACTCTGCAGTATTCGAATCATCGCAGATAATCGAAAGCCATCCTTGGCGAATCGCGCAGCCCGTGAAGCGGGGACTAATAGTGCCAACTTAAAGTTTAAACACTGGCAAAAAAAAGTCGGCCGCACCTCCCCTCATACGAAGTGTTTTTGAAAAACATTTAAAATTTTTTTTTTTTTTGTGGCAACCCTAGATGTCGCCCAATTACATTTTTCTTCAAATCTTTGGCATTTGTTGTCGGATTGGCATACCTACCGACAGGCATACCTACCGCGGGCATATTCTAGAACCCCAACCCGCAGGGTTGAGGGTGGCACTTAAGGGTATGAACAAATTTTGTAGATTTTAGTATAAACGAACAAACGGCATACACATTTTTGGTAGTGTGTTAAATATGTACTAGGATCGCCCGTGGTCGAAATTCGACCATCTGAAATTTTCTTCAACTCTCTCTTAATATACATATTCCCCGTTCACAACAAAACCAAGTAAGTGGCTCCCTCGTGACAAATGCAAATTTGGATTAAGTGATACCATACAAACAATCTTCACATTAGGGTGGTGCAGCAAAGTAGTGCAATAGAAAAGCTGATGACAATACATTAGGATATATCTACAAGAGATTTTTTTTTTATTTTTTTATTTATTTGTTTATGTATAAGGTACAGCAGACACATACTATTACAAATTATATTAAACTTACATTAATTGTTACATAAAAAATAAGTTTTTAATTTAAATTGCACCAAAACCCGGTATGGGCTTATAATATTTCGATATATAATGGTACTTTTTTTATCGTAACCTTGTGGAATTTTACTTAAAAAAAAAACCATATCGTTAAAAATATAAACTTTTTAATGGACAAAAAGCTAAAAAAGAAGTGCTCTGCGAAAAACCTTGGATTATGTGAATTATGTGATTATGTGAATGATGATGGTGTGAAGATGGCGAGGATGCAAAGATATTTATTTAATTTCCTACACTTTGTTTGTTTTTTTTTTTTTGCACAAAAATGTAGGCAAGTGGCAGCTGCCTGGATAGCTGTATACTTATTTATGTTCATGTGAGAGGTAATGAGTGCGAAAAATGGTGGGAATTTTTGCGGGGAGTGTTTGTCGGAGTTTCGATGATTGCGCAATTTGCAAGGTACCGGTTTTTCTCCTTACTTCACGCATACATATATATATATATATGTATTTATAAAATAAATACACTGAAGATGGAGTTTACAAATACAAATATTAACATTGATTAAATTATTAATTTATTATAAAGTTAGATTTAATGGGCAAATTAAATTGAAAATTAAATATATATAGGTAGCTCACCAAAACTTTAATAAATTTAAAAAAATAATATTGCTGATTATTCGTCCAAGTAAAGTTTTATATTTCTTCTTCCAATTAAATCAGCAATTTAATTGTATATTCCTTATTGGTCGTCAATTTCTTGAGGGTAAATTTAATGTTGAATGTCTCAAAATTAATTGTTCTTATTATTTTTATAAATTAATGCACATTATTTAATATATTGAATATTTACAAAAAAAAAAAGTTTTGTTTTAGTTAATCACTATTGAGTTTTTTTAAATATTAATTCACCACAATGTATATTATTAAATATATTGCGATTTTGAATATTTATAGTAATAATTTGCAGAAGTAGAGATCTGGATAGATGTAGTTTAATTGATTTGATTAATTGTAATCATAGATGTAGAGATGATTAAAGATGTAAATTGTTGATCTGATTCGATGGTAGGATCGCAATTTTTAGTATAATATTTTATATATAAAAATCAAATTCTTTATTCTTTAAAATTGAAAATTGAATTGAAAATTGTTTACCATTTTTGATTTTAAAAACAAAAGTAAAACAGAATATTTTAATTGTTTAAACAAAATATGAAAGTAATTTATAAACAAGTAAATATATAAAGTGTCCCTATATAGTGCACACTCTAAATGCCTGCGGTGACATTCCTCTAGAGTCTAGACAGGATGTCGGCTGGATTGTCCTTTGATCGAACATGCCGCCACTGTTCTGCTCTAGTTGTTTCTTTGATTGTTGCAATGCGATTGGCGATGATTGTGTGGTGTGCTGCGTTTGAATTTACCCAAGCCAAACTATCTCGGAATCGGTCCAGAAATATATGGCGCCCTTAAATTGAATGTCTGCTGCTATTCTTTCTGCCAACTGGGCCCCTAATGCGGCAGTACATAACTCCAAGCGGGGTATTGTTTGTTTTTCAGTGGAGCTACCCTTGACTTTGCACATAATAACCTGGTCATGACGGTGCCTTCTTTCAGCGTGGCGCGAATATAGGCCGCGGCTCCATAGGCCTTTTCTGATGCATCTGAGAAAATGTGTTGCATGTTTCCCTTAAATATATGCCTTGAGTTCTGGAGTGTTTTTAACTCTTCAAGATCTGATCTGAACGTGAGCCATCTTGTATGTAGCTCTGCTGGAAGCGCCTGATTCCAATCTAATTTTAGCTCCCATAGCTCTTGTATGAGTATTTTGGCCGTTACCACGACTGGAGACAGTATTCCTAATGGGTCGAAGAGTCTTGCTAGGTCTGACGTGAGCGAGCGTTTTGTTATCCTTTTTACTTCTTCAATGTTGACCTTGACAGCTAAATGGCCGGTTTTGGGAGCCATGTGAGCCCCAATGTTTTGACGGTGGAAGCCGAAGTGTTTTCGAAGTCCAGATTAACTTCTAGATCTCCTTCTGCTATATTTTGGAGCAGTTGAGGGTGGTTGGCGCTCCATTTTCGTAGATTGAAGCCGTTTTCCTTCGTGACCTTTATTAGTTGTTCTTGTATGAGCATTGCTGTGGATATGTTGTCTGTTCCGCCTAAGCCGTCATCAACATAAAAGCTGTCGTTTAGAAATTGAGAGGCTAGCGCATATCGAGAAGCATTTTCGGTGCAAATTGTTGCAGACATTTCGTGCCGATGCCGGTTATGTTGACAAGTGACATGTTGTTGACATGTTTTCAGTGGTAGCCCAAGCCGTTTTACCAGACGTTCTGTTATGAAGTTTACCTGTGACCCTGAGTCTAATAAAGCGCGGCATTCAACTTCTGTGGCGTCCGTTTTGATTATAACTACTGCTGTGCTCAATAGGACGTATGACTTCGGTCCCCCATTGTCCGTCGCGGTGAGTGAATCTTCTTCAGAATTTCGTGATGAGGTGGTTGCTGCGGAGGCAGCTTCTGAGGTCCTTTTTTTGGTCACTTCCGCTTGTGCTACTGATGTACTCCCGGTTTTGGGCTCACCCTCACGATTCAGGCTTGGCCTTGATGAGTTTCTGCTATTTTCCAGGTGCAAAAGTGAATGATGTTTCTTGTTGCATTTTATGCATGGTCTTGACTTGCAAACCTTTGAGGAATGTCCAGGTCTCAGGCAGTTTACGCATAATTTTTGTCTTTGGGCATAATTGAGCCGTTCATTTGGTGTCATTCTTTGAATTTCATGGCACCGGAATAATGGATGACTTCCATTGTGGCAGATTGAGCAGAAGAGAACCCTCTTTCCTTTGGTGCGGTGGCGAAAGCACATGTTTTTGAAATAAATTTTTCCATATGACCCATTGCTTCCATTGATTGAAAGCGGCTTTCAAGGAAGTCGAGGAAGTTGTTTAGTCCCTGAACTTCCCTTGGGTTTGCAATTGACCGCTCGTACAAAATGTGCGTTCCCCGATCCAATTTTTTTACGAGCATATGTATTAAGATGGGGTCCCAAGTGGATGTAGGGATCCCCATGTTTTGTAATGCATGCAAGCATTCCTTTGTTACATCGTGTAACCTTTTTATTGACGTCGACGTAGCTGTAATTACTGGTTGTTCCAGGAGTTGGTTCATGATGGATGCTACAAGAACCCGTTTGTTGTTATATCGGTTTTGCAACAGCTTCCATGCCGTTTCGTAATTTTCGGCGGTGGCTGATAGGTGGACTATTAGCGGTTCGGCCTCCCCACTCAGATTCGATTTTAGGTAAAACATTTTTTGAACTGTGGGAATCGGCTGATTATCTACCAGTTAGGAGAAGAGGTCGAAAAACGATATCCATTTTAAATATTCTCCATTGAATTTGGGGACTGTGATTTTCGGAAGATGAATGGTTTTGTTTTTAACCATTTCCCCATTTTGCTCTGACGTATTTGTCGTCATTTTGAAGTTTGCATAGGCTGCCGCTTCGACAGCTGTGTATGCTTCCATGTCGTACCCATCCGTTGTTGGGTCAATGCTGCCTTCCCCTATCGAGAAGTGCAGTTCTTGGATCTGCTCCCATAGTTATTCTTTAAGCCTCATGTTGGCCGCCGTGGGGTCCATCGCGAGGAGTCGTTTTAGTGAGGCGATCATAACATTTTGCCTTCTGATAGCTGAATTGATAGAGGACATTGCATGAGGGCCGGCATTGGGTTTGTCAAGACCTTGCGTTTCCTTTTCCTCTGTTTGAATTTGAAGAGGCTGCGTTTCTTTTCCCTCTGTGTGAGTTTTGGGAGGTTCCGTCATGCCGGACTCCATTACCTCCTTGTATTTCGATGTCAACTCGGATATTTTGTTGTAATATCCGGTGGTGAAATATTAGTGGCTGAGATCCACATCTGCGAGGCAACGGATTTTATTGTCCGTTAGCTCAAATTCGGCCCATGCTATATCTAAGCGTTCGAGGCGCTCTTTGTAGTATTCAGGCGTTTTCCTCGCTGCTGAATCCTTTTTGAAGTTTCGGATTATTGTTTCAATCAGCTCTCCGGTTGATCTTTGGGAGGCTGTCAATGAATCCATTGTGGCCATATCGAAATTGATTCCGAGAATTTGACGATATTGGTCAAGTGGAGTGGCAAGATTGAGGGTGAGTCAGAAGTTCGTCGCACTGTGTCCAGAGGCTGCTGGCGTTGTCGCTCAAGTGGTTGCGTGTTCAAATGATAATAAATGGGTTACCCAATGATTGGTATTGAAAATTAAGGGGTCACCAAATGTTTGGAGCGGCTGATTTGCCGTCCTGATGAAAGAATTGGATGGAGGGGCTTAGGTGCCAATCCACGTACCCATAAATAGAACTCGGGGTGGTCGCACCAGGAGCTCGGGTTGTATGGTGGGTTAGTCAAGGCAGTAGCACCAAGACTTGTGGGCAATAACGTCAGGCACATCGCAATTATGATGCCAATTGATAGGATCACAGCGGCATACGCCGCAACTGCTGCCATCGCCATTTCTCCCATCTCCAGAATAACCAGGTTCAAGTGCCAGACGTTATTGCCCCCAAGTCTTGGTGCTACTGCCTTGACTAGCCCACCATACAACCCGAGCTCTAGGTGCCAATCCACGTACCGATAAATAGAACTCGAGGTGGTCGCACCAAGAGCTCAGGTTGTATGGTGGGCAGTAGCACCAAGACTTGTGGGCAATAACGTCAAGCACTTGAACTGCTTATTCTGGAGATGGGAGAAATGGCGATGGAAGCAGTTGCGCTTAAAATAGTGAATCAAAGCTGGTTTGCTGGTCATAAATTTCTCAAATCTTCATTCTAAATTCTTTGCTTATATACAAATTAGATCTTACAATTATGCTGACTAGTGCATTGCTCTTGACATCTGCAATACTAGGTCACTAGTCAGCAGTCTACCGTTCTAGGTCGTCAATAAGTGAAATTGCTGACCACCGTACTAGGCCGCCAGCTGTCGCAACTGCTGACACCAGCGGTTGCAATGCTGACGCTAGTGACGGCACACTTATTGACGGCCGTGAGCTTAAATATGACGCAATCGCTACTCAACACTTTTGCTTGTTCTGGAATTTCTGCATATTTGGACAGAAATGAACAGTATGATTAATCTACGAACTCATACTAAAGTTGCAGATCTTTCCTTCACAAGTAGTGACATTTTTACTGCTGGTGATAATAATGTTTCCATATGAAGGTTAGGTTTAGTTTGTATGAGATTTTGTCATTAACCCATAAACTAGTTATGGCTAACGCATAAAGTAGTAAGAGGTGTTTATCATGAGAGTATCACCACTTTCGGATAACAATAACCTATGAAGTGGTTATAACTAACAATTTCCATCCATTACCACAAAAAAAAGAAAATTTGGAATAAAAATCACGCGATTTACAACCAAAAGCGCTATCAGGTAGCTATAACTAACCCGTCAAGTAGTTATAACTAAAAAAAAAAAAAACTAGTGGCGGCGATATACCAACAGGTCATCGTAACCTCTAACGAGATTTTTAGCCGAGCTTCTCTTTCCAACTTGTGGTGTGTTGCCTTTGAGTTTTTCCTACAAGTTGGCGGGACCTACAGTTTTTTGCCGACTCCGAACGGCACTTGCAAAGCAAATGAATTTTTTGCTGAGAAGCTTCTCATGGCAGAAATACACCCGGAGAGTTTGCCAAACTACTGCCGAGGGGCGACCCCGTTTAGAAAAATTCTTTTTCTAAATAATTTTGGATGTTACTTTTGCCGGGCATCGAAGCGACACGACCTGGTGTAGAAGGACGAAAACTTAACCGCTACTTCACGGCGGTGTTTCCACCAAAAGCAAACACCGTGTTTTCTAGCCCTAACGTGTTTAAAATCAAACACTACTCGAAACCCTTGTCAAATCTCATACACATTTCATAACCCAAACCCATTTCAAAACCCTTTTTTAGGGCCGCTTGCATAAAAGCTGATAACGACTAACCGGAGTTTAATTGACGTATTTTGTATGGTTAGCTGTCAAGTTAATCACCGATTAGGCTTAATCGGCTTTTATGCAAGTGGCCCTTAAAGCGTGTTTGCTTTGGGTTTGCATACGATCTATCGTTAAAAGATGGCAATAATGTTCATTTACGTCATTATTTCCTTTTAGTTCTTATATTCTTATCGAAATCATGTTACCATTGCTTTCAGTTTGTCAAAGTTGTTGACAATTAAAATTAAATTAATTTATATTTAAAATTATTAAATTTTTAATATTTGTCAAAATGCAATGCAAAATCATAGGGCCAAACACTTGATTGATAGGTCCCACCGCGAAATTGGACTATGTTATAAAGGTTATAGGTTTTATAAGACCCAAATGGCTACCAGTGGGCTTTCGTGGCTGGATCTGCCTTTGGGCGTAAATAGCATTTTCCACAAAATTTTCGAATAATAAAATTATACGAATGACAGATTCAACACAATTTATATCAAATACGCAGTGGAAACAGTTGACAATTATTTCAAACCCAAAACCTACAAACACGGCGTTTGTTTTTGGTGGAAACACCATAAAACTCACAAAGTAGTTATAACAAACCCATAAACTAGTTATAACTAACCCATCAGGACTACCCCATCAACTAGTTATAACTAACCCACAAAAGTAGTTATAACTAACCCGCAATGTCCCTCGTGAAGGGTGGATACCTTGCCGCGGTACGAGGGCTTAGTCGATAGCCACGGGGCTACGTTGCCCTTGTGATCATAGCTGCGCATGGCACTACATCACGAGAGCAGCCTAGCCTCGCTGGCGCGATGACAAAGATCTACCCCCTCCCAATCCAGGGTGTTACGCGATACCGTGCCCATTGGACGTTTGCAGCCGGGAGGCAAATCGTGGCTGTAGTCGAACGGTGCCTCTCTGATACCGGACCGCCTCAGAGAGTAACCATGGTCTTACCGCGGTATGGGGCTCTGCCGTGGCGGACGACACATTCCCCTTAATCCACCCTTGACCCCAAGCTGGCCGTGTCCGGCGAGGGGATTCGCTCCGCAAGTCCTGCAGGAAGCAATTTAATAGGGCCAAGAGCCTCGGTACGGAGCCTGAATGGCTCGAATATAAAGTTAAACTGAGAGCCTATAAAAGGGCCCTAAGGCAGGCGAAGAGAACTTCGTGGAGAGATTTCTGCACCGGGGTCGAAAAGGTCGATGATACGGCGAGACTTAGACGAGTGCTTTCAAAAACTCAAACAGCCATTAGCTATTTGCGGAAGCCTGACGGATCGTGGACTAGCACGGAAGGGGAAACCCTGGAGCTGCTATTGAATACACACTTTCCGGGGAACTTGCATGAAGCACCTTTAGCATCTGCAACAAATATGGCAGTGAATATACCCATCGCGGAGGAAAGGGTAAGGTGGGCGATCAAAAGCTTTGAGCCGTTCAAGGCTGCTGGGCCAGACGGGATTTTCCCCGCACAACTCATAAACACGTTGGAAACATCGGCTAAATGGCTGGTATTTCTCTTTTCAGCCTGCCTGGCTCTCAACTACATTCCGCACTCCTGGAGAAGCGCCAAGGTAGTCTTTATTCCTAAGGCTGGGAAGGCCTCACACTATGATCCTAAGGACTACAGACCGATCAGTCTCTCGTCCTTTGCACTCAAAACCTTCGAGAGGATAATTAGCGATTATCTCTCCTCTACTATTGATAGCAACCTTATCTCTAGCTATCAACATGCATACACCAAAGGTAAATCAACGGAAACTGCGCTTCACAGCCTTGTCTCTGTTATTGTATGAAAAAGATTACTGTCTCGTGGCCTTCCTAGATATTGAAGGTGCCTTCAACAATATAAGCCCGGAGGCTATTAACACCGCTCTAACTAATCTGGACATAAGCAGGTCTCTTATTGGACTAATTGATAAGCTACTAAAGGAAATGGAGTGTAATGGGGTGTGGTTGCTGAGTGACCGCGCTCAATCCCGACTCTTGCGTCCTCGTTCGTGCACTCTGGGCAACGTTGAGCTACCTAGGCTCGCGGCAGAAAGAGAGGGAGCCCCGGGGGGGCCACTCTGACATACTTGGTTTAAGGGCTCACCGGGGTCTTTTTCGCAGCGTCTGTACACCAAGAGCTGCGGCTGTAAGCGGGCGTCTGTCTTGAAGCAAGCGGCTCGCTATATAAATGTGCAAAACTTTTCCCTCCCAATCCAGGGTGTTATGCGATACCGTGCCCATTGGACGTTTGCAGCCGGGAGGCAAATCGTGGCTGTAGTCGAACGGAGCCTCACTGATACCGGGCCGCCTCAGGGAGTAACTATGGTCTTACCGCGGTATGGGGCTCTGCCGCGGCGGACGACACACTTCCCCTTACACTACCCTTGACCCTAAGCTGGGCTTGTCCGGCGAGGGGTCGTACGAACAAGATGAAGAACACACAAAATACAAACCAATTAACGACTTCGTTTACTCCGCAGCAGAGAAGAACTATGCTGGAGCAAGCGAAAACACAACGCCGGAGGACAAACTCCGCCTCAAAGTTAACTGGGAGGCCGACAGCGATGGAAACTACGGGTCAGTCATCCCCCAAACTGCTATCAAGTAAGAGTGACTTGATGGGAGCAAGCAACAGTGCGGCTGCCTACGCAGTCAAGCAGAAAACGGCGGAAGCTAAACTTCCATCAGGCGCTGGTACGAAACCCAATCTCTTCACATCTGGGGCAATGGTCTCACGACCTGGTTTCAGAGTTTCGAAAGAGAAGGAAGACGCCGCAAAGGGAGAGACCGCGATGGCAACTACGAGTCTGAATCCCCCCCAAGAGGCATCTCCCCGACGCTCTGCGTACTGGGATAAAAGAAAGGCCGCAAGGATCCTTAAAAAATATGAGGGAGCATCGCAGGAGAAGCTGTCGCCGGAAGAAAGGAAGATGGTGGAGGAAGCGAAAGCTCTGATACCAAATTTCCAGAGGCCCTTTGTGCCTAAGAGGGTGAACGGTAATCCCTTCAAACGCCAGAGATCGGACGGAGAGGTAGACCCCCATCCGAAGCGGCATCAGGTCAACCCCGTAGTGGGAAAACTCAGCTTTGCTGAAGTAACCAAGGACAGAATCCTTATAGGTTTCATTGACCGAGGTAACGACCGTTGGTCCATCCCCAAAGACCAGTGGCTGTATGTCCGGAATGAAATGGGCAGGGCCCTCCTCCACTTAATGCGTGAGTCTCCGGGTAGTCCGCCGCGAGGTACTGACGCGGGCTGGCACCAAGGTCAGATCAAAATATTCGCGTGCGAGGATGCAAGAACTGTCGCACTGTATAAGGCAGCAGTTGCAGGACTGGGTGAAGTCTATCCAGGGGCAAGACTAGATGTCGTCGACTGGAAGGACATTCCTGCTCGGCCAAGGGCAAGGGCATGGATTCCTGCCGTCCCTGCAGAACCCGAGAATATTCTTGAGATGCTGCAGGTCTGGAATCCGTCTCTCCCCACGCAGGATTGGGGCGTCAATCTGGTCGATGATGTGGTTGGGCCCAATAGACAGGTGGTTATCACTCTGAATAAGGAGGCGCTCGAGCCCCTTAAACGGTGCAACGGACGAGTGCATTACGGCTTGGGTCAGATCGTGATCCACGTATACCGTGGCGATGCACAGCGCGCTGCTATTCCGGACGCTCCGGAGGACTCGGAGATCGAGGCATCGGAAGGGGAAGCAGAGGAGTCCGACGCGGAAAGTATGTTATCCGCCACGTCAAATTGCGATGGTGCTGCGAACAACTCGGCGATAGAAGAAAGCTTTCTTGACGAAGAAGGCCTCGACGTCACGATCGTGGCTAAACCTGAGCACACTAACGTTGATGCTGCTTCAGACAGCAGGGTTCCCGCCACGCCAAATCGTGCAGGTGCTCTGAACAACTCCTCGTTGAGAGACAGCCCCCGGAACAGGCCAGACCTCGACGACACGCTGGCGGCAGGGAAGTCTGTTGGTGGTGCTTCAGATAAATCTGCACAAATCTAAAGCAGCCTCGGCTGTTTTAAGCAGTCGTCTTTCTAAAGGCGACGAAGACGTGGTCCTTATCCAAGAGCCCTGGGTCAATAGCTCTAGGATCTGTGGATTGGGGACTAAGGGGTACAAGCTCATCCAAGCCAATGATGAGGGCAAGGTCAGAACCTGTATTTTGGTAAAGTCTGAGCTAAACACCTTTCTATTACCCAACTACTCAAATGGTGACGTTACAGCTGCCAGCTTAACAGTCGGCAGCACCAGCCTAACGATGGCGTCGGTCTATATGCCCTATGACGCCGAAGAACCTCCTCCACAAAAGGAGGTGAAAGATCTGGTGGATAATTTCTGTACGGGCCATCTTATTATTGGAGCTGACGCTAATGCTCATCACGTCCAGTGGGGAAGCTCCGATATTAACGCTAGGGGCGAGTCTCTGTTTGACTACCTACTAACAACTAACCTGGTGGTTTGTAACGTGGGTAACGAGCCTACTTTTATAACTAAAGCTCGTAGGGAGGTTATACACCTCACTGTTTGTAGCGAAGGCGCTTATGAGTGGGTCAGAAAATGGCGTGTTCTTGATGAGCATTCATTTTCTGACCATCGGTACATAGAAATTGTGTTAGACTTTATTGTTGAGCAGCCAGTTATGAAACGAAATCCACGCAACACTAACTGGCAGCTACATAACCAAATATTAGCTAGGGACCTACCAGTATTACCTCCACAAGCCCCCTCATCAGTGGGAGAACTGGATGATCTGGTAACGACCTTTACAACGGCGCTCTCAAATGCCCTAGAGCAGGCTTGTCCAGTACCAAAACCACGCGGCAAACATAGACCCCACTGGTGGTCTTACGACCTGGATTCGTTCCGTATATCATGCAGGAAGCAATTTAACAAGGCCAAGAGCATCGGTACGGGGCCTGAATGGCTCGAATATAAAGCTAAACTGAGGGCCTATAAAAAGGCTCTAAGGCAAGCGAAGAGAACTTCGTGGAGAAATTTCTGCACCGGGGTCGAAAAAGTCGATGATACAGCGAGACTTAGACGAGTGCTATCAAAAACTCAAACAGCCATAAGCTATTTACGGAAGCCTGACGGATCTTGGACCAGCACGGAAGGGGAAACCCTGGAGCTGCTCCTGAACACACACTTTCCGGGGAACTTGTATGATGCACCTGTAGCATCTGCAACAAACCTGGCGGTAAACATACCCATTACGGAGGAAAGGGTAAGGTGGGCAATCAAAAGCTTTGAGCCGTTCAAGGCAGCTGGGCCAGACGGGATTTTCCCCGCACAACTTATAAACACGCTGGAAATATCAGCTAAATGGCTGGTAGTTCCCTATTCAGCCTGCCTGGCTCTTAATTACATTCCGTGCTCCTGGAGAAGCGCCACGGTAGTCTTTATTCCAAAGGCTGGGAAGGCCTCACACTATGAGCCTAAAGACTACAGACCGATCAGTCTCTCGTCCTTTGCACTCAAAACCTTCGAGAGGATAATTAGCGATTATCTCTCCTCTACTATTGATAGCAACCTTATTTCTAGCTATCAACATGCATACACCAAAGGTAAATCAACGGAAACTGCGCTCCACAGCCTAGTCTCTATTGTTGAAAAATCATTGCACGAAAAGGAGTACTGTCTCGTGGCCTTTCTGGACATCGAAGGGGCTTTCAACAATATAAGGCCGGAGGCTATTAACACTGCTTTAACAAACCTGGGCATAAATAGGTCTCTTATTGGACTAATTGATCAACTACTAAAGGGAAGGAAAATAGTTTCTTCACTGGGAACAGTTGATCTTTCACGCTATGTCACAAGAGGAACGCCTCAGGGTGGTGTTCTCTCCCCGCTCCTATGGAACCTCACCGTAAACTCGCTGCTACGAGACACAAGGTGGGGGGGCGGGAAGATAGTGGCATATGCAGACGATTTAGCTATTGCATATAGGGGCAAATTCCCAAAAACCCTGTGTGACTTGATGCAAGTAGCACTGCGAGCAGTTTCCTCGTGGTCATCTCGCTGCGGACTTAATATCAACCCGGGAAAAGTGGAGCTTGCCCTTTATACTAACCGGTACAAAATACCAACGCTAAGCCTACCAGAACTAAATGGCGTGCGCCTGAACTTGGCTGACAAAGCCAAATTCCTAGGCATAGTTCTGGATAGAAAGCTTAACTGGAAGGAGAATGTCATCCAGCGCCAGAGGAAAGCGTGCATTGCACTTTACACCTGTAAAAGAGCCATTGGCAAAAAATGGGGGCTCAGTCCCAAAATCTGCAGATGGATTTACACTGCGATAATCCGGCCAATTATGCGGTATGGAGTCGTGGTATGGTGGCCTGCGCTGAGCAAGGCAGCCAACCTAAACCTGTTAGGTAAAGTCCACAGATCTAGCATGATCTGTATAAGCGGCGCGTTGAGAACAACGCCCAACGAAGCTCTCCAGGCCATTCTTGGCATTTTGCCACTCGATCTGGAAGGGTACCGGGCAGCGGCAGCATCGGCTCTGCGTCTAAGGGAAACTTCCGGCTGGGGCGCAGGCACTACTGGACACTCCGGTATTCTGGATTCTTACAGCTTTACCGTTGTGCAACCACAACAGTCGGAGATAGCTGGTTCAGAATAAACATTCCCAGCAGGGAAGACTGGGAGAGGACGGATCGGTGTCCTGCTACTAATGGCGGCATTTCCATATACACCGACGGTTCGAAGTTGGACGGCAGAGTTGGAGGAGGGATTTATTCCAAGGATCTGGACCTTGAGCTTTCCTTCAGACTGCCTGATCATTGCAGCGTCTTCCAGGCTGAGGTCTCAGCAATCATGGACGCCGCGTCTTGGATAGGGCAACACGCTATCGGACAGAATATCGTTATTTTCAGCGATAGCCAAGCGGCAGTCAAATCCCTTGGCTCTTACTTGTTCAACTCTGAACTGACGCTCAGCTGTCGTCGATCTCTTCAGGAGATGGCCCAACAGAACCGCGTGAGCCTCACATGGGTCCCGGGACACAGGGACATTGAGGGAAACTGTAGGGCAGACGAACTTGCTAGGCAGGGCACGACCAAGCAGGTTCTTCAGGATAAAGAACGCTTAGGTATGCCCTTTGCCACATGCAAGCTAATGCTGAAGGAGCATACACTCCGACAAGCCAATGAAAGATGGCTTTTATCGCCAGGGTGCCGAGTATCCAAACAATCCTGGCCAAAATGGGATATTAAAAGATCTAAATATATTTACACCCTAAGAAGAAGGGATATATCTATATTAATAGGGGTTTTAACCGGGCACTGCCTTATTGGAAGGCACGCAGCAAGGCTGGGTGTACCCTACCGACGATGCTGTAGGAGTTGCAAAGATGATGAGGAGGAGGAAACGGTGGAGCATCTCATCTGCAACTGCCCGGCTTTAAGCGGCGCGAGAAGGCGCTTTTTCGGAGTTCCCTTCCTGGATAGCCTACGCCAGGTAGCGGAGCTGGACATAAAGGACTTGATGGCTTTCATCAAGTCATCTAAATGGTTCGAGGAGGTGTAACGGTGTCGGTTTTTAGGAGTGTAAGCCCCGGGATTCTGCTATGTGGAGAGTCCCAATAGCACTGGGATTTTCCATATGGCCGGGTCCCGGGACTGACTTTCCTAGTGTTGATGGTATCACAACGGGCCTTTTAATACTGGCCTAGGTGTGCCTTTGCGGCAGCCACTTCTACCTAACCCTAACCTAACCCGCAATGTAGTTATAACTAACCCATCAAATAGTTATAACTAAACTATAATTATACAAGTATTAAATATGAATGATGATGAGAAACTGTTGCGTTTATTAAAAAAAAGAATTTTTTTCGTGCTGCGCTTTTCCATAACCAAGAAACCTGTTGTGTTTAAAAAAAAAAAAATCGCGGCGCTTTTGCTGTGTTTTTGATATACATAATATGTATAACATATTATATTATGAACAAAATGTGCAGTGAACATAGTTTGTTCACGAATATAACCAAAAGTTACTACTCGCTGTAAACACAACTATTTCAATGGCATTGTTGTTGCCAAGTCATCCAACATTAATAAACATGGCGGGTTTTTAAAATAATGTTTTATTTTGGCTATTCGCGTATAAGCGCGAAATAAATAATGGAAAATTTAATGTGGTAAATAAACAAAATAAATGCATGTGTAATTGAATAATCATATGCACGTAGTTTGTTTATTCATGAATGGGCATTAGGCAACTCGCTGTAACTGCAAGTAGTGCAAATTGTTGTTGCCCAGTGATTCTGTGAAAATAAACATTGCGGGTTTTTTATTTTTATTTTATAATTTGGCTTTTTTTAAATATATTCGATTTAAAAAGCAGTGCGGGTAGTAGGAAAGGCGTTGAAATTCAACCACAAAACCTTATTTTATCTTCCTACCTTTTTGCTATTTCTTAAATTTTCTTTCTTTTCTATATTTTGTATATTTTTGGTTTCTATACATTCCTATTCATTTTGCCTTTTCCTCCCTCTTTACACCATTCAGTAATATAGTTTCAATGTTGATAATTATTTATTCTTCTTAGGTCGTCTTCATACGTATTTCTTTCCTTTCCTTTCCTTAGCATTCATTTGCTTTTATTTCCTTTCCTTTCCTCTTTGCATTTGCTTCTATGAATCCCCACGCACAGATTTTGTTTTTGTAAACACTGTTTGTACCTAAGCTCAATAAAGTTGACGCGCTGGCTCATGTTATCTTATTGCTGCCAACAAAACAACTCACCCTACTGCAATGAATGCAAACACAACAATGCAAGTGGTCATACCTACATTCCCCCATAACAGCGGCTCTATAAAGCGAATGCGTGTATAGCACTTGTAGTGGTGTGATTTTCAAATCATATTATAATTAATTTTTTTTAATTTTTGGTTTGTTGTCGGCCACCCTGCTCGGCGAGACATATCGACACATACCAAATTTTATACACCTTAGAATTGTGGTTATTGCAAAAAAGGAAGGAACCAGTTATGTTTGTGCATTTATATATTTTTATATATATGTAAGAATTTTGTGAGCTATAGACCGGAGTAATAATTCCTATTGAAACTTCATGTTGAATTATTATATTTTTGTTATTGAAGAAAACTCAAAGAAAAGCTACAAACAACATTACATGCTATAGTTATAGTACTATTTCACGCTGGCGAAAGCTATCTAATTTGTAATGATTTTACTAGAAGTGTTTTGCTTCCGAGCCAGCTTTGAACCCGGTTGCTTCAACTTCTAGTGACGGCGGTATAACCACTATGCTGTACCGTGTATGTTTGTATGATGACTTAACTAGAGTTTTCACTAGCGAAGAAACATTCTGTTTCCAACAATGCGATTAGCAGGGACTTTGTTTAATACATTTGTTGTTGTATTTTGATGCCGCGTGCTCTCGGCTGAACTAAACTGGTTTTTGTTTTAGTGGTCTTGCATTTTTACATATAAGTAAGAATTTTGTGAGCTATAGACCGGAATAATAATTCCTATTGAAACTTCATGTTGAATTAATAAATTTTTGTTATTGAAGAAAACTCACAGAAAAGCTACAAACAACATTATACGCTATAGTTATAGTACTATTTCAGGCTGGCGAAAGCGATCTACGGACTAATTTGTAATGATTTTACTAGAAGTGTTTTGCTTCCGAGCGGGCTTTGAACTCGGTTGCTTCAACTTCTAGTGATGTCAGTCTAACCACTAGGCTGTACCGTGTATGTTTGTATGCTGACTTAACTAGATTGTATTTTGAGCGTATAATGTTAGCGAAATCGGGTTGAACTGGTAAATTTCTTTGGTCAAATTTGTAACTTTAAATGCAAATTTCTCATAAAATATAGGCCTCCGATGGCTCCGGTTTTTTTATTTTGTACTTTCTCCCCCTCCCCCTCTACCCGTTAACCAAAAAAAATAAAAGCCGCTCCGTACATTAATGGAAAGAATTCCCGAGTTTGTTAACGATGTTACAGCAAACTCAGTGAGGGTTCAGTACGTTTCTACGTACTGCCGGTTCTGCGAGAAAGGTACATGTGCTTGCGCAGTACCCTTCGTACCGAAACGACCCAGGTTGTATTTTTTTTATATTACAGCCTGGCCAAGAGCAGTACACCCGAAGTGACCCTGTCTAACGTGTCACGATTCCTCCCCCTAAATTTGTCATCCTTGGAGCAGTCCCTTGCAGCAGGGCTGCTCCTTATTCTCTTGTTCCGGTCTGGCATTGAGCTAAACCCTGGTCCAACAGAATGGTTCTGCTGTGTGTGCCGGAAGAAAATTTATACTAGATGTTCGCATTCAGTGCAATGCACATCTTGTAAAGGTTGGCTTCACAAGTCTAGTTGCTCCGGACTAGATCCAAAAACACACCGGCCTCTTAGTTTCTTTAAAACCTTCGTGGCGCCTTGCTGTTCACGTCCTAGAACGTCTCGTGGCTCGCGACGCTCTGGCGTAGCACTATCGCCTCCCCCTCGCAATACATATATTGCTCAAGCATTGTGTGTTCCCAGTTGTAGCTCGCGCCCTAGTGCGCCAACACCTTATACAGCAGCTCACAGCTACTTCCTACGTAGCACATCTACAGATGTAGTGAGCACTGCTGAGCTACAACCCCCGCCCCAAAATATTCCCCTCCCCTCTTCTTCTTCCGGTACCGGCACAAATGTGAATCAAGGCCATCAGCTCCTGGTCCCTCACACTATGTGGACTGTTTGTCGGCACAGAATATATGCGTCCAGAGTGCCATCGGTCAAGTGCAATACCTGCCTTGGCCAATGTCACCTGCGCATATGCTCAGGGCTCGCAAACAGAAATTTATGGACTGATGCGTATGTTGCGCCGTGTTGTCGAGCTGTGCAGCCCACATTGCCGACAAATTCTACCTCGTCTCCCAACGAGCGGAATTTGTCGCCTTCAGGACTGCGACGACGATCACGGACTAGCATATTACCTCCACGGCGAACGCATCAGTCCCTGACTCCCAGAGTGACCATTGCCTCTCCCCCGCATTTCAAAATAATGCAATTAAACTGCAAAGGTATAACTGGCAAGATTGTGGAGATCACCAAGTTTATGCAGCAAAACTCCATCAAAATTGCTGCAATCCAGGAGACTAAACTTGGCACCCACTCGGATCTCAGAGCGAGTGGTGGCTACCACATTCTCCGGCATGATCGTACGGACGGTGGGGGTGGTCTTGCGTTCATCATCCACCAAACCGTGCGGTATAGGGAATTTGCATTCAACACCGACCAAGAGGACATACCCCTAGAGCGACAGGGTATTGTCGTTTCAGCTGGAGGTGTTGATCTCGAGCTGATAAACATCTACATACCTCCCGTCACCTGTTGTCCCAGAAGTTATCGCCCTGATTTAAGCGATTTCCTACAAGCGATAACCGTGTCATTATGGGCGATTTTAATGCACACCACGACATGTGGCATTCACGTCATTCTGCTGACGGCAGAGGACGGGAAATAGCCGAGCAAATTGACGCTTCCACATTCTGCGCGGTGAACACGGACGCCCCCACGAGGATGGCAGTAAATTGCAGTAGCTCCCCGGACATAACAATTGTTAGTCCGGGTCTAATAAACTGCATAAACTGGTGCCCAATGGTGGCTTTGGCATCAGATCACCTGCCAATCATCCTGTCCGTTGATCGTGCCCCGGGTTTTATCACCTCTGAGAAGAGATCCTACGTAAACTTCAGGAGGGCTGACTGGGTTGGCTGTACTGAGTTTACTGAGAGCTCCTTTGGTGCTCTTCCCATACCGACTGACGTACGCCAAGGTGAAAAGGAAATACGTAAGGTCATAAATAGAGCTGCAGCCCTTTTCATACCAGCT
Organism: Campiglossa producta; assembly: GCA_964058755.1. Taxonomy (NCBI): domain Eukaryota; kingdom Metazoa; phylum Arthropoda; class Insecta; order Diptera; family Tephritidae; genus Campiglossa; species Campiglossa producta. The sequence goes on from CAXKVI010000001.1 coordinate 118,729,533, forward strand.
GGGAGAATACAAAATATACGGTCAAACTTCCCAACTGAAGCTGCAGCCCTGGCCAATGAACGTGACCTTATACGTAGCATCGATCCCGCAGACCCACAGATCAGTGGTCTCAACGCGGAAATCAGACGGCTGGTAGATGAACACAAACATGCCAAATGGGAGGAGCAGCTGAGGTCTTGTAACCTCTCTACCGGTCAAATTCGACGGGCCCACCAAGAAACGTAGACATCACCTTTGGTGATAAGACGTTTAGTGACCCGAAGAAGAGTGCAACGGCCTTTTGCCGACAGTTTGTACCACACCCTGCACAGGACAGGGACAGACGTAGGATCTTCAGGCGTGTGCATAAACACAAAAACAATGCCCCCGTTTCCATCACCGCTACAGAGGTTCGAGAGGCCATCAGGAAAGCCAAAAACTCTAAAGCCATGGGCCCTGACGACATAGCCATGTTGCATTTAAAACACATCGGCGAAGAGGGAGTAAAATACCTCACTATCGTCTTCAATTTGTCCCTGGCCACTTCTGTCATACCTGAAAAATGGAAGCAGGCAGTCGTGGTCCCACTACTAAAGCCTGGCAAGCCAGCTAACGTAGGGGAGTCTTATCGTCCGATATCGCTCCTCTCGCCAGTAGTGAAGACATTGGAGGCGGTATTACTTCCTCTTTACACATTAAAGTTGAGGTTAGCCGAGCACCAACATGGCTTTAGAAAAATACGGAGCACAACATCTGCTCTAAATGCCATTAACACTCAGATAACTGACGGACTCAACCAGAAAAGCCCTCATCACAGGACGGTTCTAGTTCTCTTCACCTGTCTCAAGCTTTTGACACAGTAAATCATGGACAACTGGTATCCGATTTGGAAGATTCATCGCTCCCCCCCTGTCTTAAGCGTTGGTCCGCCAACTATTTGAGTGGTCGTCAATCGTCTGTAGTTTTCAGAAACAAAAAATCAAAACCGAGAAAGATTAAACAAGGGGTACCACAGGGTGGTGTCCTTTCCCCGCTTTTGTTTAATCTTTATATTTCGAGGCTTCCTTCCCCATCAGATGGAGTCTCGATTGTTTCTTACGCAGACGATTGTACGATCCTAGCATCTGGCACTTCCGTTGATGAGCTGTGCTCCAGGATCAATGGTTATCTCCCCTCTCTTGTTGAGTTTTTCACTGCTCGGAACCTGACATTGTCGCCAACGAAGTCCTCGGCGACGCTATTCACGACTTGGACGGCGCAAGTTGGCATGGAGTTAGAAATCTACGTAGGCGACCAAAAATTACCTACTGTCTCCCACCCCAAAATCTTAGGGGTAACTTTCGACCCCATGCACAAATTCGCTGCTCATTCAACCGCAATTGTCTCTAAGCTACAAAGCCGCAACAAAATTCTCAAGTCGCTAGCCGGCAGCACTTGGGGTAAAGACAAAGAAACGTTCCTGGCAACCTATAAAGCAATTGGTCGGCCGATCCTGAATTACGCGTCGCCGATATGGTCGCCTGGGCTTGCTGAGGTTCATTGGAAAAGACTGCAGGCCTGCCAAAACACCGCACTCAGAACCGTCACGGGATGCGTCCTTATGTCTCCAGAACATCATTTACATCATGAGGTGGAAATGCTCCCAGTTTTGGAGCACAATGAAATGCTAAACAGGCAGTACCTGTTGAACTGTTGCAAACCGCAACATCCCAACAGACTACTACTTGAGTATGAGCCACCTCCTAGGACCGTAAGGGCGCATCTACGTGAGCATTTTGATGAGATCCGGCTCCTCACACTTTCGCCGTTTGATCCAAAGGTGCATACGCAGGCCCTGAAGCACATCCATGACACGTCCGTTGCGTCCTATGTCTCGCTCTGTCCACTGAACGCCGTTTTGCACGCCAAACCACCTCGCGTTGCGGCTGAGGAACGTCATCTTCCTCGAGAGGCAAGGGTCACTCTGGCTCAATTACGCTCTGGATACTGTAGCAGGTTAAACTCCTACTTATCCAGACTAGACCCTGACGTGCCGAATGAATGTCCGGCATGCGGCTCGTCACCCCATAATACCAACCATTTATTTACCTGCTCTTCGGAGTCCGCTCTTCTAACACCCATCTCCCTCTGGTCCAACCCTGTCGAAACTGCTAGTTTCCTAGGACTCCCGTTAGAAGAAATTGATGACAATTTAGGTTAAGGAAAAGTACACGCTGGGCAGGGCTACACTTTGTTACAACAACAACAACAGGGGTGCTCTCGTAGTCTTGCATATTTTGGCACAGGATTAATATATTTCGTGCAATCCGTGCACCTTGCAAGACTTAGCGAATCCCTCTAATAAATTGTCCAGAAAAAAACCGTCATTTTTTCAAGTTTGTCCTTTTTTCTATCCTTTTTCAAATTCAGAATCTGGCAACCCTATGTATGTGTGATTTCACACTTACGACAAAGAGAATATACCAACAAGAGCCGTCACTCGTTATAAATGCAAGGAAAAAGATGGATGCCGTTTTCTTTCAGGGTTTCGGTAATTTTGTTTTCCCCAGTTTTGTAAATTCGACAGCTAGGAAATTTTTGTGTCGACTCTTGTGTTATTTCAGTTCTCGTCTATGTTCTTTTACATATTTTGTTCTGATTAGACAATAACATATTTATATCGAAATTACCGAAACCCTGAAAGAAAACGGCATCCATCTTTTTCCTTTCATTTATAACGAGTGACGGTTCTTGTTGATATATTCTCTTTGTTGTTAGATCGCATTAATGCTACACGTTCAATATGGATGTAAGTGATTTTTCAAATTACCTCAAGAAATATATACGAGCATATTTATTTCTTGAGTTAAATCGGCGTTGCCAACTATCGGCAAATGCTGTATTTTTTCTTATGAACTGAGTATTGACCATTGTGTACAACATAAAGTGTGAACTCTACTTTTGACAGAAATGTCAAAACACACATCCATGTTGTTGTTTTCGTTGCGCTCGGGTTTTGTGCTGCACCGAATATCAATGAGACAGGGTTCTTGTTTGCACAAAAGTGTTGCTGTGTTACACAACTTTTTCACTCCAGTTTCTAGGGCAACTTTTAAGAGAATCTTTCAGTTTATACTTTATATCAAAGAAAAAAAAACACAAAAGAAAAAAACTTAAAACTAGTAAATTTTATTTATTTTACAGAAAAATTTTGAGGTAACTATCTTCGAAATGAGAAATTAGACAGAAAATGAAAAGAAACGTTTTTTTTTCAATATCCCGTTAGCACTAACCAATACTTTTTATGATAGATAACAAACGCTTTCTGTACATTGAACTGGCGGCTAGAGTTAATGGGAGATTCCAAGTTGGACCTTTACACTTTTACGGAAATTGTGAAAGTCACACTAGAAAAATCGGCTTACCTTGTTTTATTTGGAATCATGTATATACGATGTTTTTGGATAGATTTACTATCAAATACATATCTTAACAGTTTGACTTAAATGAATGCAACGAGGCTATAACTATATAACAGTACACCTGCACAAAGAAGGCTTCAAACCCCAAAATTTGGTATTTGTTTCCTTTAGGGGTCAACTTCTAATAAATTCGCTAGAATTATGCAAGATAGCTCAAAATGCGGGGTTTGGCCTCAGGATCACGAATCCGGAAGCGCTTTTTTAATATTTTGCTTCTCTGAAGAGAACCCGCCCCAATTTTGGTACCGGGCCCGGGTAAATTTTCGGTTTTTTTGATCATAACTTTAATTTATTAGCAGTTATTTGTTATTTGTTTAATAGAAAATAGTGAGTAGACTCGAAAGAGTTATTCTAACTAATAATTTTATATGATTCGCTGTTATTTATGATATTAAAAAAATCAAATTTCTAAGTTTTAGCGAACAACTTTTTTATGCAACCCTTTCTTGTGCAAATACGCATACACAAAATGTTGAGTATATTTTTAAAACGTTTTTCAAAGTTTTCTTCAGGCGGCGACGTGCCACAATTTTTTAATCTATTTGTTTACGCGGTACCACACGTCCAAATCCATTCCATTCCATTCAATGTATATATTTATTATTCCATCTTGTAAATATTCATATTACGCTTTTTATCTAGTAATTATTCATGATTTTGTAATTTAGTTCATCAGTCATGACTTATAAAATAATCTTTCATGATTATTTTTGGTTTGGACGTGTGGTAACACCACCCGCATAAATCCCCCAAGTCGAATTCGCCGAATTCCTGCCAGATCGCTACCTGTCAAACCGGCTGATTTATTATTATTCCTTTTTGTATTTTTTTTTGGTGTTGCCGGCAAAATATAAGCTTGTGAAAAACCATTATTTAAAGTGAATTTTCCTTTTGAAATACATTGTATATATTATTATATAAGTGTGTTTGCTTTCTACTCAATCGCAACGTTGACCGTGTAACCCCATTTTTGCTTGTAACCAATTTCACCCGGTACGAGGATAGCAACACCGCCCGGATTGACCTGACTCTTGGATTCCCAGTAAATCGTGAGTAGTTCGAGTAAGTTCCACCACGGCCTATCCCTTGAATCAACTACTATTGATTTTTTTTTTATTGATTTATTAATATATTTTCTCTTTTCAGATTTAAGAAAAAGTAGCAAAAATTTTTTAAAGAGGAACTGCTAACAGTTCAAAATGTAAAATAAACTTTTTAAATTAAGGTAAACTTTATTAATTGTTTTTCTGAGGACTTTGCCATCAATATTTTTCATTTTTTTTTTTTTAAGTTTAGAGAACAATTGCATTTTCATTTACTACTAGTTTTTTATACCAAATCGAATGCAAGTCGGCGCGAAATGATGCTCTTTTTCCAAAAAAGCAACTCTGATGAACAGGTGTTAAACCCATTTTGGAGTTTTGACGTCTATGCAGAAGAGTTTACACTTGTATTGGTACACTATGGTATCGACTCAAGGAAATTTGACGTGTGAAAACATTTCTTGCCCATTTAGCTTTTTTTTTATGGAGTTTGACATTTCTTGGCAGGTGAGTAGCCCCCCTGCAGTCAACTTAATTAGTTTTATACTAATCAAATACCAGTCAGCCGGGCGGCTTCAACTAGTTCGAGTTCTGTAATTTTTCCATATTAGCAACTGGTATTTTTAACACGGCGATGTCCTACGAGATGGCAATTGTCCTTCTCTGCATCAGCACCATACCAATTGGCTGACTAGCCAGCCTCTGCATCAGGAATATACCAGTTGATATACATGTTATTATATACATCAGTATCATACCATTTAAGATACTAGCTCGTATATGCGTCAGGATCGTACCAGTTGAAAGAATAGTTCACATATACATCAGAATCATACCAGTTGGCAGACTAGTTCATATATACATCAGAATCATACCAGTTGAAAGACTATTTCATATATGCATCAGAATCATACCAGTTGACAGACTAGTTCATATATGCATCGGAATCATACCAGTTGACAGACTAGTTCATATATGCATCAGAATCATACCAATTGACAGAATAGTTAAAAAAAGCATCGGAATCATACCAGTTGTCATACTAGTTCATATATGCGTCGGAATCATACCAGTTGATATAGTAGTTCATTTGTGCATCAGACTCTTACCAGTTCATTTATGCATCATATTCATATCATTTGACATACTAGTTCAGATTTGCATTAGAAATATACCATTTTACATACTAGTTCATATATGCATCAGAATCTTACCAGTTGACGTACTAGTTCATAAGTACATCAGAATCATACCAGTTGACATATTGCTCAGTCTATGCGGCAGGACATACTAATCATTATGCCCATTCAGATCGTACCACTTGTCATACTAGTCCACGAATTTAACATTCATTCCAGTTGGTATACTAGTCGGTCTATGCACCAGTATCATAGTCAGCCTCTACATCAGCAATATACCAGATAATTCTTTAGAAAGCACCCTGCAGTCAACTTAACTAGTTTTATACTAATCAAATACCAGTCAGCCGGGCGGCTTCAACTAGTTCGAGTTCTGTAATTTTTCCATATTAGCAACTGGTATTTTTAACACGGCGATGTCCTACGAGATGGCAATTGTCCTTCTCTGCATCAGCACCATACCAATTGGCTGACTAGCCAGCCTCTGCATCAGGAATATACCAGTTGATATACATGTTATTATATACATCAGTATCATACCATTTAAGATACTAGCTCGTATATGCGTCAGGATCGTACCAGTTGAAAGAATAGTTCACATATACATCAGAATCATACCAGTTGGCAGACTAGTTCATATATACATCAGAATCATACCAGTTGAAAGACTATTTCATATATGCATCAGAATCATACCAGTTGACAGACTAGTTCATATATGCATCGGAATCATACCAGTTGACAGACTAGTTCATATATGCATCAGAATCATACCAATTGACAGAATAGTTAAAAAAAGCATCGGAATCATACCAGTTGTCATACTAGTTCATATATGCGTCGGAATCATACCAGTTGATATAGTAGTTCATTTGTGCATCAGACTCTTACCAGTTCATTTATGCATCATATTCATATCATTTGACATACTAGTTCAGATTTGCATTAGAAATATACCATTTTACATACTAGTTCATATATGCATCAGAATCTTACCAGTTGACGTACTAGTTCATATGTACATCAGAATCATACCAGTTGACATATTGCTCAGTCTATGCGGCAGGACATACTAATCATTATGCCCATTCAGATCGTACCACTTGTCATACTAGTCCACGAATTTAACATTCATTCCAGTTGGTATACTAGTCGGTCTATGCACCAGTATCATAGTCAGCCTCTACATCAGCAATATACCAGATAATTCTTTAGAAAGCAGCGACTATTTGTATTTACCCAAACACGAAAAAGCATCTGTGGATTACAAGGTAAAAAAGAAGGAGTTCAAGAGAAAAGGAAAAGCAACCCTGCTAACCAAACCCAAGGAAAATCCTGGATAATTCCTAAGTCGCGCTATCCTAAATCGAGGATAGATGAATGGATAGTTTTGTATGGGCCGCGTGCAGATTGGACCCACTTTTTATCGATTATTTCGTGTACGTGTGATATCGCTGCTCACTCGCACTCATTTAGAAACGCCATAAGAAAATAATATAGCTGCACTCCTCTAACTAAAAAATTTCCCTTTGCATTTGAACAGTGTTGCCAGATCTGAAATTTAAAATGCCCACAAAATACCCCAAATTTTCTCCAAAATGCCCAAAATAAATGAAACACGTTTGGTTTTTTTTAATCTTGTTTTAATGAAAAATAAGACATAATTTAGAAAAACATAATGGCACTATGCATTTTTCTGTTTTTTCTTGTTAAGTGCAAGAAAAATACATGGAAAAAAACGTATTGTCATAAGCACATACATGTATTTCTAAAATTTAAATCAAATTGTTTCCCGACTTTAGTTATAGTTACATCAAATTAAATGTTATTTCTTTTGATGTAAAGCTACATTTACACTGCACCAAATGCGTCACTTTGGCCAAGTTTCTTCAAGACCGTTCATCCGCATATTGAATTTAATCGCCAAATTAGGTCAAATTAAATCAAAGTCGTCTAATTTGGCAAACAAATTCATTCTGCGGACAAATATTCTCGAAATAACTTCGCCAAAAGCGACGCATTTGGTGCAGTGTAAATGTAGCTTAAAATAACTAAAGAAATCCACGCACAATACGCGAAAAAATTCAACTTTACAACTTAAAACTGGTTACATGTAGTTTTTTGGTACAATTTGTATGTACTTCTAAAATTGAAAAATTTACATCAAAATGTTTCTCGATTTTAATCCTATTTACACCAAAGGAAAGGTAATTAAATAACGTTAGTTTTGATGTAAAATAGCAATCCAATTCGAGATACCATATATGAAAAAAATTATACTTTCTTACAACTTAGAAAATTTCATGAAATTTTTTATACACATACTTATATGTATTTCTAAAATTCAAAAATTTTCATCAACATGTTTCTCGATTTTAATCTTATTTACATCAAATGAAAGAAAATTAAATAACGTTACTTTTAATGTAAAATAGCAATCCAATTCGAGATACCATATATGAAAAAAATTATACTTTCTTACAACTTAGAAAATTTCATGAAATTTTTTAACACAATTTATATGTATTTCTAAAATTCAAAAATTACATCAAAATTTTTCTCGATTTTAATCCTATTTACACCAAAGGAAAGGTAATTAAATAACGTTACTTTTAATGTAAAATAGCAATCCAATTCGAGATACCATATATGAAAAAAATTATACTTTCTTACAACTTAGAAAATTTCATGAAATTTTTTAACACAATTTATATGTATTTCTAAAATTCAAAAATTTACATCAAAATGTTTCTCGATTTTAATCCTATTTACACCAAAGGAAAGGTAATTAAATAACGTTACTTTTAATGTAAAATAGCAATCCAATTCGAGATACCATATATGAAAAAAATTATACTTTCTTACAACTTTCATGAAATTTTTTAACACAATTTATATGTATTTCTAAAATTCAAAAATTTACATCAAAATGTTTCTCGATTTTAATCCTATTTACACCAAAGGAAAGGTAATTAAATAACGTTACTTTTAATGTAAAATAGCAATCCAATTCGAGATACCATATATGAAAAAAATTATACTTTCTTATAACTTAGAAAATTTCATGAAATTTTTTTACACAATTTATATGTATTTCTAAAATTCAAAAATTTACATCAAAATGTTTCTCGATTTTAATCCTATTTACACCAAAGGAAAGGTAATTAAATAACGTTACTTTTAATGTAAAATAGCAATCCAATTCGAGATACCATATATGAAAAAATTATACTTTCTTACAACTTAGAAAATTTCATGAAATTTTTTAACACAATTTATATGTATTTCTAAAATTCAAAAATTTACATCAAAATGTTTCTCGATTTTAATCCTATTTACACCAAAGGAAAGGTAATTAAATAACGTTACTTTTAATGTAAAATAGCAATCCAATTCGAGATACCATATATGAAAAAAATTATACTTTCTTACAACTTAGAAAATTTCATGAAATTTTTTATACACATTCCTATATGTATTTCTAAAATTCAAAAATTTACATCAAATTATCAAATTGATTTTAACCATAGCTACATCAAGGGAAAGGTAATTAGATAACCTTTACTTTGATGTAAAATAGCAATACAAATCGACATGCTATATGTGAAATAAATTCAACTTTCTTACAACTTAGAAAATTTCATGAAATTTTTTAACACAATTTATATGTACATCTAAAAATAAAAAATTTATATCAAATTATCAAAATGATTTTAACCAAATACAAATCGACATGCTATATGTGAAACAAATTCAACTTCCTTACAACTAAGAAAATTTCATGAAATTTTTTAACACATAATTGCATTTATAAAACTAACAAAAAAATATTTGTTATCGCCGGTTCCTCCCCCTCAAATTTTGATGACCACGATATGAGCGTTGAATGCATCGGTCATGTGTATAGGCTCATGTTGTCTATATGAAAAGCAGCTAGTGAAGAGATAGAAGAGGATAAATAAAATAACATTGATCATTAAAATATCATATAACTTACCATCTGGTGACCACAAACATTCTTTAGTGTCCTTACTTCCGGTAACTTCATCCACATTTCACACAACTGTTCGGTTAAATCCTGAATCCTAAAAATGAAAATGGAATAATTAGAAATCCGTGGCACAGTAAAAAGTGATTTAAAACATCCCGTAAAAGTTCGACAAATTTTGGAAATCCAAGATGTCATCTTTGTTGTATTATCTTGTTGTCTATGGCGGTGGAATCAAACCTTATTATAATGAAAAAATAATAACCATAATTAGCAATTTCTTTAGCAGGGCAATTTTAAATAATTGTTCATTTTGCGGATTTTCTCATTTTCATATAATTTTTGAAAAAATTCGCTGTGAGAAGATTTTTAGAATTAGCAGGTGTTTTGTAGTGCTGAAAGATTTATAAGAAGTTAATTTAAAATAGAATTCATGCATTTGCTATTTTATAAAAAAGTTATATATTTAGCCAAACTGAAATCAAAGGCATTACCGAATTGAGTAAATAATAAATGTTGTTATTATTATTAATGGTTAGCTACTGGTATGAATATCAGCCCTAACTGAATGAGCACTGGCCATCGGCTCAAATAATAAATATATTTTAGTATTTAAGCAATTGGAGTTAAAAACATTAAATAAAATTAGAATACAGGTAAGAAGCAATATTAGTAAAAAGTACAAGAAGTTAAGTTAAATCTAATTCTTATAACTACTACAAATATCTACATAGTACTTAAATATATTTTAGTAACATGAAGCGGATGTTATTGTGCTAATTATTGAATAAATGAACGAATAAATGAATGAACAAATAAAAATCTAAAAAATAATATGCCTAAAACTATAAACACTTAATTGTTAAGTCTACGCCTAACGTGCTTATACCTATTGCGGCTTAAAGCAATGAAGTTCTTGGTTGCTAACACCTTTTCATGATGCATTGTTGCAAATGCAGCTGTCAAGCAATAATAATAAAAAAATTATTAATAAAAAATTTTGTTGCTAACCGCTTAAAAAGTTTCAATATTTACCTAAAACCATGCCTACTAGCTTAAGGCTCTTGAACGGCTTCTTTGAGCATACCCCATTATAGTTGTACTCCCACACCAACTTGTCGTCAAACAAGTGGTGGAGTACCTCCTCCACTGACCCTTTCGAGGCTTTAAGTTTGAATATGATGCCCGACTGTAATAGTTTCATATATATATATAATAGGTGTTGAATTAATTATATTAATAACTTACCATAGCATCAATATAGGCCTTGTTTTGAAGGTGCTCCTCCACCTTCAGTAACGTTTCTTCCGTTTTTATTGGAAGCAAACTTTCAAGCAAAGTAAGCTCCTCGCTTGACACTTCGCCAGTTATCCGGCTCACGCTACGCTAAGTTTTTGTGGAGAGCACTTTACACTCTCTCAGCAAAACGCTTTGGGCCAGCACCTCACTGCGCTCGGGCATCTGAAATTTAAAAAGTTTCATTAACAAAATTTTAATGAAAGTTGACTTCGGACTCATACGAACCTTTTCGGCTAAAGTTTTCTCCACAGCGGACATCCGGTTACAAAGATCGTCCAGCCTTCTGTCGATTTTTTCAAGCAGCCTCTCAAGACGCTCGACACCCCTGGCTTCGATTGGCTCTGCGTTCGCGGTCGCGATACTTTCGCTTATTTGACGACGCTCATTTGATGGCTGGGCTGCACCTCTTTTGAGCAATGGCTGGATCGCACTGCTCTCACCAAATGCTTGGGTGGCGGTACGTTTGCCAAATAGTTGGGGTGGATTAGGCGCGTGAAATGGCTGGGTCGCACTTATTTCGCCAAATGTCTCTGTTTCAACCGGATCGTAAAAAGGCTGCTGAGCCTAACACTAATTTGCTTCAAAACTTCACCGGGCCCCACCTTTACACCATTCTGACATAAACTATTTACTTCTTCGCAAAACTCTGATAAAAAACTATTTACATCAGTAGGCTTACCCATTCCTAAGTAGCAAGCGATGATGAACGGATCGGAACTAGGACATTCTACTACTTGGCCCAAAATGGGCCACAATGCTTGTTTGGAACTTTGGTAGAGACCAAGTCCGTCTATGCCTACATCTATTGAAATTTGTTCCAAATCTAGCAAAAAGTTAAATTCTTCAAAACTAAAATTATATTGTATTCCTAAATATAACAATTCACCCCCGGAAAGAACTCGTATATAAACTTGTTCCCTACTTGTATTCAAAACTGTCCTGGCATCCAAGGGAAGTCCCTTAATTCCAGCGCTGTCCAAAGAATGTAAGAGGTCCGTGAGGCTAACTTGTGTCGTGTTTTGTCGGATGGCCCATCCTTTCAAAGCATTACGGACGTTATCCGCGAGATCAAACGAACCTTCTACGCTATCCACCGCCTCGTCGTCATCAAATAAAAACCTCTCGTTATCGCTATCATAGTTATCAAAATCTAAATTATAAATTGCTTCCGTACTGGTGGATGGCGCGTTATCGCTTGCTACTCTAGAGGTGAGTGCCTCCCTACTTGTTGAAGGAATATCATCGCTATCTAAATTCGATTCATCTAATTTTCTAAACTTTGCTTTTACCTCCTCAAAATATGCCTTTTCTTTGCTCATAAGGTTAGAAAATGTACGCTTATTGATATTTGTGTTTAATTGTAATAATAGTAATAATCGAAATAATAATAAAAATATTAGTAATAATAATAATAATAATACCTATAGTAATAATGATCCTAAAAATAATAAAAATAATAATAATAATAATAATAATAATAATAATAATAATAATAATAATAATAATAATAATAGTGTAGAAGTGTTGTTGGTGTCCCAGAAATCAGCTGCAAATAGAAAACCGAAACAAAATTAAATTAACCCTACAAATAAAAATACAACTTAAAAAATCTGAAGGCAAACGCAAGTCGAATTAAAGCACATGCGCATATATAATATAATCAGGTTTGATGATTTTTGTAATTTTTTTTGGATTTTTTTTTAAAATTTTTTTTTTTAGAAATCGAATTTTTACTAGTATACGTTTAGTCCGTTTCAGACTAGTTCCATAGCAGTAAAAAATTCCAGTTGTATTCTAGTATATTGTCCCACTCCGGTACTGGGCCTATTCGGTTACTATTTTATATTCGGCTCCCGGCTTAGGCTGAGGAGCCGAATAACCGAAACCGAACAACAGGTTTTTTCAATAACAAAAACTGTTACTGGAATTTACGAATTTTTGATTTTTTATATGGAAAGGACAGAAATTACTTCCAGTAAAATTTTTTTTGTTAACTTATGCTGATTATTTAAAATGCAAGTATGTCGTTCAATGCATTTAAAGTGTCATTAGTTTCCAAGGACTGAAACCGAAACCGAAACCGTAACCGTAACCGATTAAAACCGATTCATTTTTCAAAACCGAAACCGAAACCGTAACCGTTATTTTGATCTGGAAAAGAACGAAACCGAAACCGTTTCAAAAGCCGGAACCGGTTCCAAACGGTTTTGAATTTTTTTAATGTATCACTTCTTTAAGTGGGCACAAACAGGTACTCTGAAAACTTTCAGGGAGGATTGTCGAGCAAGGTTACAAAATACGCGTTTTAACCTTAGTATAAAAATTCTGAAAGAGGAAATTTGATTATAGTTGAATGAAGCGACCGAAAAAAATTTACGAGATACGAAAACGAAATGTTCAGGCTTGACTCAGAAAGCACCACTCATATTGTTTTTGGCGATTTATACATTTCATTTAATATTTTTCTAATAAAAAAGTAGAGTTAATTCTAGGAATTTGTTTTGCAGAAATTTCATCCATGCATAGCGTTTATAAAATTTATTATTATATTAGAGAAATCCCATCATGGCAGCAGGAAAAAGTTATGAAAATTCAGATCTATTTCGAAGCTACATAGGTACTTGACTATTTTAGTAGTAAAATTTATTTTGTTTGTGTTTTTATTTGGTAACCGAAACCGGAACGAAACCGTAACCGAAACCGAAATAAATGTTGAAGAACGAAACCGGAACCGAAACCGAAACACGTTGCAAAACCGAAACCGTAACCCGAACGTTATTTTAATCGGTTTCAGACCTTGTTAGTTTCGTTTATCGCTATGCGAAAGGAATGCAACTAGCAAGCTTCTTTTATTTTAGTGATTAATTTATTCATATTGGGGGCCTTAATCAGAAATTAATAATGAATTAATTCAAATAATATAATAATAATCAAAAATAATCATGATTAATAGCCATTAGAAAAATAATCAATAATAATTCAAAAAAAATCGTCTATCTTTTTTAATTAACACAATCAAGTAATAAAAGAATTTAATTTTAACTTAATTTAAAATAAATTTAGCAATAGAATAATTTAAATTAATTATTTTCAATTACGCGGCTCGACAAATTTTGATCAACTTTAGTCTCCAAGAATAAAATAGACCTTTCCGAAAGTAAAATTTTCTCCTGATTTCCAATATCACTTTCATTTTGCTGAGGTAGATCTAGATTCCGAGATATCGGTGAAAATATGAAAATTCCTAATTTCGCAAAACACTACTTCATATAATTATGTCAAAAATTTGTATTTTTCATTTTACCGATTTAAACTGTTGAGTTACACATTATACTTATTCCCTTAAACATTTTTTGCCTTTATCTCTATAGGTATCTTCAGTAATTTGCCCACTATGCCAAAAAACGTTCAAAAAATTTAAAAAAATAAACGAATTTTTTTTACAAAATTTCTGTTTTAACCACTTCAAAATCAGAAAAATTCTATGGAGGGAAAAAAGTTAGCCCTCCCATGTTGTAGCTAATTTAATTACGAAAGTTTTAAGCACGCCAGTACAACATTTTATTGAAAGTCATCTATCAAAAATTTTCTATTATTACCCGACAAGTTTTCGAAATTTTCCATATACTTGCCATTTGATGCTGATTCCAAAAATCATTTGTTTAAAAGTAGGATTGAGTTGTTACAAAAAAAAAAAAAATTTATTTCTTCATCCACATTTTCAATTCTTTTTGACCAACTGCTATACCAAGGACTTCGGGAATAAGCTATCCCTGCAAACCACGGCTAACCGCATTGCAAACACACACACATTTTTCATTTGACAAATTTCCCAAAATTATGTTAACCTTAAGCAACCAAAAAAAAGTTGTTCTGAATTAAATTAAAATGTGGGCCTTTAAATACCAAAAGTTCGTTTTAGGGTTAATGTGCAAACGATCTGCCAAAAAGAGAAAACATTGTTGATTTTGTACTATGCCTAATATTATGAGTGCGAATGAAACAGCATAAGAAAATATCCCAAAAATTGACAATCTGCAGCTTTCATAAATTAATTATTATTTGTCAAATTTTTTCACGAAAAAAAGGGAAAGCGTAAAATATTTTTTTTATTTGCATTTTTAATAGAAATTCTCCCTTCTTTTATGCATGCCCGTATACGAGTGATGGCGGGAGATACAGCGTAGGAAATGCAAAAGGAAAGTTCGATGATTCCGAGAAATTCAGACGGTAGTGGCTGCGCCTTTGGAAGTCGGGTCGAAAAATTAAGGAAACATCGCCACAAACACTACGACGGGGTCGTATCATCATACATAAAGCATTTCAAATTGCAAGTCCACCTTTGCATGAAACGGCTTTTTAAAAAATTCCGGATTTAGTCGTGGCGCTTGCGGATGCGACTTCTTAATTGCAGTGGAGAACTGCGCTACGCCTAAATTCGGTAATTCTTAATAATCCATTTTACGCAAAGGTGGACTTGCAGCCTGAAATGCTTTGGTAGGTATTTGTTTCCTTTAAGGTCAACTGCTAATAAATTAGCTAAGAGATTCAGGATCGCGACTCCGGAAGTGCTTTTTTTAATTTTTTGTTTTAGTGAAAAGTTATGGTCAGAAAACCGAAAAATGACCCGGGTCCGATACCAAAATTGGGGCGGTGGTATTTATGTGCGAAACACCTTTCGGTATTTGTTTCCTTTAGGGGTCAACTGCTAATAAATTACCTAAAATTATGTGATATAGCTCAAAAGACGGGATTCGGCCTCAGGATCAGGAATCCGGAAGCGCTTTTTTAATATTTTGCTTCCATGAAGAGATATTTGCAATCAAATTTTCAAGTTTTCATGTGGTTGTAGTTTTATTAGGCTGTCCCTAAAAACGTGGACAAAATTTCGGTAGCCACGGTTATGTCACACGTCCGGATTTGGGATGACCTAGCCCAGGGTTATTTTTTCAACTCAGAAAAGTGTTTTGCACATAAATACCATGGATTCCGCCCCAATTTTGGTATCGGACCCGTGTAATTTTTCGGTTTTTTGACCATAACTTTTCACTAAAACAAAAAATTAAAAAAGCGCTTCCGGATTCGTGATCCTGAGGACAAAACCCGTCTTTTGAGCTATCTCCCATAATTTATTAGCAGTTGACCCCTAAAGGAAACAAATAACCCTGGGATATGCCATCCCAAGTCAGGGTGGTGGACTGAACGCATTTTTTTGCCACGGTTTTAGGTACAGCCTAATAAAATTACAACAACCACAAGAAAACTTAATATCTCTTCAGAGAAGCAAAATATTAAAAAAGCGCCTAGGGATTCGTGATCCTGAGGCCAAACAGCGTCTTTTGAGCTATATCGGTTGACCCCTTAAGGCAACAAATACCAATGCTTTATTTGTATGATGATGTGTCCTCGTCGTAGTGCTTGTGAAGACATTTCCTTAATTGTTGTGGAGACGGTTCACATTATTTTAATATATATTTAGTTATTAGTATGTATAATATCAATAAATAAATGTTTAATATAAATTAATAAATGATAAAATATGTATATATATTAATTTTTGTGCAATTTATTTGGAAAAATTCGGTAAGTATTGTCCTTTTAGCAATAACCATATTGGTAACTGGTTTGGTAACCTATTCAATTATAAATGTTAACCATATGCTAGCTGGTTCGGTAACCGATTCAACTACTTATGTTAACCATATGCTAGCTTGTTTGTTGACTTATTCAAAGAATAATTTTAACAGCATGTTAACCAAAACATTTACTGTTTCATAACATAATGTTAGCCACCTGTTACCAGTTTCCATAACCATGTCAACAAATACTATTAACAACATGTTAGCCAAAACATTGACGACTTCAACAAATGGCTGTTAACTACATTTTAACCAAAACATTAGCCACAGTTTGAAAGGGAAATTTTTTATTTTGAAGAGTGCAGGTATACTTTATAGCAAATGGAAAAATAGAATAAGTGCAAGGGAGAGGCAAAGTGTTAATATGGTTAAAATTTTCACACGGCCTGAATAAAATTAGCTACTTCGGTAACCGTATGAAAAATTAATGAAACCAACTATTTAACTTGGTTGCTAGCCGGTATCTGGTTTGCAGGGATCATAGGCGATTTTGGTTGGTTTCTTTTTTAACACAAAAATTTCAAAATATCTCGAAAACTATTCTACTTTTAAACCAAATGATTACATTTTTGGAATCAGCATAAAATTCTACATATGTATCAAATGTCGAGGATATGGAAATTTCGGAAAATTTCTTGGGTAAAAACAAGAAAATTTTTGATTGATAACAGGGCTTATTAAGTCGAGAGCACAACACAATTTTGTACTGGTATTGAATTTCCTACAACAGAGGATGGCTAAATTTTTTTAGTCCGTGCACTTTTCCTGATTTTAAAGTGGTTAAATCTGAATTTCTGTAAAAATTTGGTTGTTTTTTTTTCAAAAATTTTTCAACGTTTTTTGCAATAGCGGCCAAATTACTGAAGATACCTATAGAGATGAGGGCAATAAATGTTTGAGGGAATTAGTATAATGTATAATTCAACAGTTTAAACCGAAAAAAGTACCTATATGAAGTATTGATTTGCAAAATTGGGAATTTTCATATTTGCAGCGATATCTGGGGAACTAGATCTGCCACAGAAAAATGGATGTGATATTCGGAATCAGGGGAATATTTTACATTAAGAAAATATACTTTCATTCTTGGAGATTTTTTTGTCGAGTAGTGTTATTAGCATAATAATCTGAAATTTTTATGTTAATAATGCATTTACAATTAATTGATCTTTAAAAATTTTCTGAGGACGACACAATATAATTCAGTCATTAAAATTTTCAATCATCATTTAACAAGTCTGATATACATAGACTTGGTTTTAGTGTCACCATAATATACAAATCGTTACCTTAAAGGCCCTAATTGACACATTTTTCGAAAATTACTTTTTCACATATATAAGTATGATATAGTAAAATACACACTCTCTACAAATTTTAAGCAGTTACTAGCAGTAATACGGAGATATTTCAAATTTACAAAGCTGTATTTGCATGCGTTCAATGTAAAATTTTTTAGTTTTTTGCTTCTCCTGTAAAATTTTTTTTATATCAATTAGGGCCTTTGTGAATTAAGGTAACGAAATGTATTATACACATTTTTCATTTTATATTCAGAAAGTTACAATTTATATTCAGAATTTCATTTCATGTTCACACAATTACAATTCATGTTCAGAACTTCCTTTTGATATTCAGAAATTTACAATTGATATTCATTTGAAATTTTTTAATATGAATTTTTTTAATATGAAGTTGGCTTTCTGAATATGAATGGTAATTTTCTGAAATCAAGTGGAAGTTCTGAATATGAATTGCAATTTTCTGAATATAAATTGTAACTTTCTGAATATAAGTTGTAAAAGGTGCCTGACTAAAATCATAATATAAGCGCTTGTGCATTTGCATACTATGGTGCTCTTTAAGCGGGAAACAGAATCAATCCGCCAATACGTCACGTACGTCAATTTTAGAGCAAATTCTATGTTGACGTATCCGTCGTATCTGGCGTTACTCATACAAACACCCGCAGTCTACTTTGCTGTCAGTTATTTCGACGTACTGACGGATTGATTCTGCTGAACGCTTTACATAGTATGGCGGAGTTCCAAACCAAAAAGCAAGAAGTTGGTTTTCTTTTCTTGTGCACCTGCATTTTATGGGGATTGCCAAAGTCTGGTTGTTGTAGTGCCACCATAATATACAAATGTATATGCCTTTATGCATTTGCATGTTTTGGTGGTTGCCAAAATAAATGCAGAATAGTGTACATGTCACAATACCTTACATATGAGAAGCTCCAAACCAAGCAGCAATAATTTTAGACTAAATCACTGTGTACTTAATGCGTTTTGGTTAGGAGCTCCTCAATTGTATATGCGATGCAAATGTATATGAAAAAGTGAGTTCAGAACAGTGTGCCTTACCAGCGTACATATATACTTTGGAGGAGCTCCTAACCAAAACGCATTAAGTACACAGTGATTTAGTCTAAAATTATTGCTGCTTGGTTTGGAGCTTCTCATATGTAAGGTATTGTGACATGTACACTATTCTG
This sequence comes from Campiglossa producta, assembly GCA_964058755.1. NCBI lineage: Eukaryota > Metazoa > Arthropoda > Insecta > Diptera > Tephritidae > Campiglossa > Campiglossa producta. Next base: position 118,748,578 of record CAXKVI010000001.1, read on the forward strand.
CATTTATTTTGGCAACCACCATAACATGCAAATGCATAAAGGCATATACATTTGTATATTATGGTGACACTACAACAACCAGACTTTGGCAATCCCCATAATATGCAGGTGCACAAGAAAAAAAACCAACAGTATTTGTTTCCTTTAGGGGTCAACTGCTAATAAATTACATAGCTAAGATTATATGAGATAAGTTATGGTCAACAAACCGTACGTTTTTAGGTACAGCCCAATAAAATTACAGCAAAAACATGAAAACTTTGATGGCAAATATCTCTTCAAAGAAGCAAAATATTAAAAAAGCGCGTCCGGATTCGTGATATTGAGGCCAAACCCCGTCTTTTGAGCTATCTCATATAATTTTAGCTAATTTAATAGCAGTTGACCCCTAAAGGAAACAAATACCAAACCAACTTCTGACCATACAAACTCCGATCATGGCCAGGTACACACTCAATTCATTTTGTTAACTTACCAAATTATTGTTGTTGTTGTTGTTGTTGTTGTTGTTGTTGCAAAGAGGTGTAGTAAATAAATATTTTGAATTTTTAGCCGCCGCAGTTGCTATTCGCTGATTTTTTGTTGAGTTGCTGGAAAATACAAAGAAGATTAATTAAATAAATAAAAAAATGTATACATAAAAATTTATTTGTATTTCCTTGTACATTTTCATAGTATGTATGGAGTTTTTCAAAGTGAGTTTAGTGCACCTGACCATTCCCTGTCTAGACCAATTCACTGCAACTATACTGAATGCGTTTCGGTTTGGATCTCCTCAAATATATATGCGGCCATGGTCAAGAGTAAACATACAAATGTATGTACACTTTTCTGAACTGGCTTTAGCAAACGCCTTAATATGCGAATGCACAAGGGCATGGACATACATTTGTGTGTCTGGTTATACTATAAAAAACTCCAAACCATGGTAGGGTACACTTTTTTAAACTCACTTTGGCAAACACAATAATATTCAAAAAGGCACAAGCGAATATATATTTGTACATTATGGTGAAACTATAGCCAAACTGAACTCACTTTGGATATGTTACCAAAATATACAAATATATATGGGCTTATGCTTACTATGACGTACCTGTGCCTTTTGGTTGTCCACCTCAGTAAAGTAATGCTGCAAAATAAAGAAATATATTAATATAAATTAAAATAAAATTTTATTGCGGCAAAATCCGCACTTACCCAATGAAAATTCCTTCAGAAATGGCGCCGAATATTGAATTTTGCGCTCATTATGACATCATCAAATGTCAATCGTCTGGTTGTCTCATTCGCACTTATTGTCTCATTCGCACAACTCTGAAAAATTTCCCAAAAAAATGTATTGGTATTCGTGTTCTTACCGATAAAATAGAGATGGTGTTGGAATTCGATAAAAAAAAACTCGATTGCTGGATAGCCGTGGTTGGCAGGGAATTGTCCTCTTCTGCATCAGCACCATACCAATTGGTATACCAGTCAGCCTCTGAGCTAAATGCTCTGAGTTCGATTCTCGGTAAAGTTAACACAAGTTTTTTTTTCTATATTTTTTAAATTATGTTGTTTATTGTATTTTTAATTTAATTATTGAATTCAACTTGCAATGGCTCCTTTCAAATTCCGCGTTCGTCAATTTTGATTACATAGGTGAGGGCCCAATTGTATTCAACTTTGTAGGAAATTTTTGCAAATGCTCAAAAACGAGGCGCGCATTTGTCAAAGGTTTATGTAATTGGGGCTTTGGAGTTGTATTTTTAGGTAAAGTAAATTAAGGTTACTCAAGGTTAAGTTTGTCGTCCACTGCGGAATTCCGGTCCCACATATGTATATATAGATAAAAGTAAGTCTTATTTTTACATCAAAAAGAGTCAAAGTAAGACTGCTTTCATGCTGGGCCATACACTCGAGTTAAAGGAGCATTGTTAGAGTCAATTTATATTGTTGTTGTCAATATACTCAAGTTTATGCCGCAACGTAAAAAAATGGCGGTTATATACCAACAGGTTGTCATAACCTCTAACGACACTTTTGCCGAACTTCTTTTCCAACTTATAGTGTGCTGCTTTGATTTTTGTTGGGATTTTCCACATAGTAGTATCCCGGGACTGACACTCCTAAACCGACACCGTTACTCCTCCTCGAACCACTTAGATGACTTTATGAAGGCCATCAAGTCCTTTATGTCCAGTTCAGCGGTCTGGTTTAGGCTATCCAGGAAGGGAACTCCCAAAAAGCGCGTTCTCGCGGCGCTTAAGACCGGGCAGTTGCAGATGAGGTGCTTCACCATTTCCTCTTCCTCATCATCTCTGCAGCTCCTACAGCATCGTCGGTAGGCAACACCTTCTGCGTGCCTACCAATAAGGCAGTGCCCAGTTAGAACACCTATTAATATGGAGATTTCTCTCCTTCTTAGGCCAGGTTTGTTTGGATGTCCGGCACCTTGGGGATTGTTGCCACATTTCGTTGGCTTGGAGTACACATTCCGTCAAGCCAACGAAAGGTAGCAACAATCCCAAGGGTGCCGGACATCCAAACAAACCTGGCCAAAATGGGATTATAAAAGATCTAGAGGGATCATAAAAGACCTGAATACAGTTACTTCAACAAAAAATACCGTTCAAACAGCCAAAATTTGGTCAACTTCAGGATAACAGAACGAGATTGTAGATTTTACGAGTGCCTTTTTTCTGTGTATATACACAAGAAATATAGCAGTTGACATACTAGATCATATATACATCAGCATCATATTTGTATTTAGCCAAACACGAAAAAGCATCTGTGAATTACAAGAGAAAAAAAGAAGCAACCCAAAAATTTCAAATAATGTTTGCATAGTACCATGTACTACAATAGATCGTACTAATGGTTGCGGTGTAATAAGGCCTTATAATAATAATGTAGTATGAAATGGAATTTTTCTAATTAGTATTTTTCTAAAATAGATTAGACTTTTTCTGACTACACCTTTTTCGATTTATATTCAGAAAGTAACAATTTATATTTAGAAAATTACAATTCATATTCAGGATTTCCATTTGATATTCAGAAAAATACAATTGACATTCAGAAAATTACAATTGATATTCAGAAAACTTTCTGAAGTTAGTTAGTTAGTTTGAAGGTATTCAGAAATTAACTGGTATGAATACACCACAAAATGTTTAGGCGTAGAACTATAATGTTGCTGAGTAGTTTGGCATTGACTGGTTTAAAGCTAATCAGAAATGAACTAGTATGAATACACCACAAAATGTACAATCAATGAACTACATTGTTTGCCGAGTAGTTTGGCAATGACTGGCTTAAAGGAAATCAGAAATGAACTAGTATGAATACACCACAAAATGCATAGTCAATGAACTAGAATTTTCGCTGAGTAGTTTGGCATTGAATGGTTTAAAGCTAATCAACAATGAACTAGTATAAATACACCACAAAATGTATAGTCAATGAACTATATTGTTTGCTGAGTAGTTGGACATTGACTGGTTTAAAGGTGATCAGAAATTAACTAGTATGAATACACCACAAAATGTATAGTCAATGAACTATATTGTTTGCTGAGTAGTTCGACATTGACTGGTTTAAAGGTGATCAGAAGTGAACTAGTATGAATACACCACAAAATGTATAGTCAATGAACTATATTGTTTGCTGAGTAGATCGACATTGACTGGTTTAAAGGTGAACAGAAGTGAACTAGTATGAATACACCACAAAATGTTTAGTCATTGAACTATATTGTTTGCTGAGTAGTTTGGCCTTGACTGGTTTAAAGGTGATCAGAAGTGAACTAGTATGAATACACCACAAAATGTTTAGTCATTGAACTATATTGTTTGCTGAGTAGTTTGGCCTTGACTGGTTTAAAGGTGATCAGAAGTGAACTAGTATGAATACACCACAAAATGTATAGTCATTGAACTATATTGTTTGCTGAGTAGTTTGGCCTTGACTGGTTTGAAGCTAACCAGCAATGAACTAGTATAAATACACCACAAAATGTATAGTCAATGAACTAGAATTTTCGCTGAGTAGTTTGGCATTGACTGGTTTTAAAACTAATCAACAATGAACTGGTATGCATATGCCACAAAATGGTTAGTCAATGAACTAGTATGTTTGCTGAGTAGTTCGGAATTTGACTGCAGGGCCGCTTTAGGGTAAAAAATATTTCGCTGTTGAAACAAAAAGTAAATAAAATTCAATTCCGATGCAAATAATTGTTACAAATTGTTTCGTGTTCGTGATTACAAAATGATATTTAATTTGAAGAGAAGAGCTGAACTCTTGCTGGATATAAATTTCGGTCAGCAAAATTTCCAAACAGGGAAATCAGCTGATTTTGATAAGCCCTTCTGCGTAGGCGGCCTTCGGCCGCTCTTATTATAAATAACCCTGGGTTACGCCATGCGAAGTCCGGGTGGTTGCTTGAACCGTGGCGCCAGCCCCACGGTACGAAACTATTGTGTTTTTGCCTATAACTTTTGAACGGATAAATTAGTTTCTGGATTTCGGATTCTTAATCTAATAGTGAACACGCGTCTTTTAGGGGTTCTTTCGAAGGGGACCCTAAACTGGGTATTTGTTTCATTTAGCACCCAACTGCTAATAAATTAGCTTAAATTAGGGGGAGGGCTCAAAGGAAGGGTTTTGGCCCTAGGATCACAAATCCGGAAGCGCTTTTTTAATATTTTGCTTCTCTGAAGAGATATTTGCAATCAAAGTTGCAAGTTTTCTGTTGTATATTCATATCTTGATATTCCATAATCATACCCATAACTAATAGGACAAGTTGTATTATACTAATGCATAAGTGAACTATGCATTTCAGACCAGTAGTAACCCTTCTGAATTTGTTTTATATTCTCATTGAAGCTTCGGATTGCTGTAACTAAATTTGGTCGTATAAATTCCTTTAGTATTGTTAGTAAATTCTCCACCCTGTCGAATTCAATTAAATGTCTTTTTGCCAAAATTAGTTATTGATTCATGAATTGAGAATCTATGTTTTACGAGAACAACCTGTTGCTTAAATTGATTAAGAGGTTTCATCATCATCATTTATTGGCGCTTAACCGCCTAAGCGATTTTGGCCGTTTCGTATCAAAGCACGCCAGTCATTCCTTTTTAGCGATAACCGACGCCAATTGGAAACCCCAAGGGAGTTCAAGTCATCCTCCACCTGTTGTTTCCATCTCAGTCGAGGCCTCCCCCTTCCTCTGCTGCCGAATTCAGGCGACGATAGGAAAACCTTCTGTGCTGGAGCTTCTTTGTCCATTCGCATAACATGGCCCAGCCAGCGGAGTCTTTGGGCTTTAATTCGCTGGACTATGGTCAGACCTGCGTAGAGCTCGTACAGCTCATCGATAAATTTCCTTCTATACTCGCCGTTGGCATCACGGGAAGGACCATAAATCTTCCGGAGAACTTTTCTCTCAAATACTCCAAGGGCCATCTCATCTTCTCTTGACATTGTCCATGAATCTGAGCCATACATCAGGACAGGTATGATGAGAGACTTATAGAGCGTGATCTTTGTTCTTCGAGAGAGGACTTTACTTCTCAATTGCCTACTCAGTCCAAAGTAGCACTTGTTGGCAAGAGTGATTCTCCGCTGGATTTCTAGACTGATATTATTTTCGGTGTTGATACTGGTTCCCAAATAGACGAAGTTCCTCACAGTTTCAAATTTGTAACTATCAACAGTGACATGGCTGCCAAGGCGCAGGTGCGCCGATTCTTTCTTTGATGACAGCAAATACTTCGTCTTGTCCTCGTTCACGGGAAGACCCACTTTTTTCGCTTCCTTATCCAGTCCAGAGAAGGCAGCGCTTACGGCGCGGTTGTTAAGGCCAATGATATCAATATCATCGGCATACGCCAGCAATTGCACGCTCTTGTAAAAGATTGTACCATTGCGGTTTAGCTCTGCTGCTCGAATTATCTTCTCCAGCATCAGATTGAAGAAATCGCACGAAAGGGAGTCGCCCTGTCTGAAGCCTCGTTTGGTTTCAAATGGCTCAGAGAGGTCCTTCCCGATTCTGACGGAGCTGTTGGTATTGCTCAACGTCATTTGACAAAGCCGTATAAGCTTTGCAGGGAAGTCAAATTCAGACATGGCGGCATACAGGCAACTCCTTTTTACGCTGTCAAAAGCGGCTTTAAAATCGACAAAGAGATGGTGAGTGTCGATTCTCTTATCATGGGTCTTCTCCAGGATTTGGCGTATCGTGAAAATCTGGTCGATGGTAGACTTACCAGGTCTAAAGCCACACTGATAAGGTCCAATCAGTTTGTCTACGATGGGCTTCAGCCTTTCACACAACACGCTAGAAAGAACCTTATATGCGATATTAAGAAGACTAATTCCGCGGTAGTTGGTGCGGTTAGCGGGATCGCCTTTCTTGTGGATTGGGCAAAGCACACTTAAATTCCAATCCGGAGGCATGCATTCGTCTGACCATATTCTGCATAAGAGCTGATGCATGCTTTTTACCAGCTCTTCGCCTCCGCGTTTGAACAGCTCGGCGGGTAGTCCGTCTTTTCCAGGCGCTTTGTTGTTTTTGAGCCGGGATATAGCTATCCTCACTTCATCATAGTCAGGTGGTGGGACGACTTTTCCATCGTCAGGGATTGGGGTATCGTGTTCGACGTCTCCCTCGCAATTTAGCAGTGAGGAGAAGTGCTCCCTCCATAATTTAAGTACACTTTGTACGTCGGTTACCAGGTCGCCATTATTGTCCTTACAGGAGCTTGCCCCGGTCTTAAAACCTTCCGTCATCCGCCGGATCTTTTCATAGAATTTTCGGGCATCATTCCTGTCAGCCAGCATCTCAAGCTCCTCACACTCACGCCTTTCGGCCTCACTTTTCTTTTTTCTGAAAAGGCGTCTCTCTTCCTTCTTTGCCTCACGATATTGTTGCCATACACTGCGGGTTGCGCCCGTTCACAACGTCTCCTTGTAGGCAGCGTCCTTTTTTTCGAGGCAGTTTTGCATTCCTCATCGTACCAGTTGTTCTTGCGGGCTCGCTGGAACCCTATAGTGGCCTCAGCGGCGGTACGCAATGAGTGAGAGATATGCTTCCATTGCTCGGTTACATCGTTAGGTCGAGGATTGCCCTCTGCTAGCAGGTGTGAGAGTCGAGTTGTGAAATTATCAGCTGTCTGTGTCATGCGCAGCTTCTCGACGTCAAACTTTCCTTCCGTTACTGTGCGCACTTTCTTCGTTGCACAGAGGCGTGTGCGTATCTTGGCTGCAACAAGATAATGGTCAGAGTCAATATTGGGACCACGCAGTGTACGCACGTCCAGAACGGTGGAGCTATGTCTGCCGTCAATCAAGACATGATCAATCTGGTTTCTAGTTCTTTGATCAGGGGACAGCCATGTGGCTTGGTGTATTCGCTTATGCTGGAACCTGGTACTACTGATGACCATATTGCGAGCAGCGGCGAAGTCAATCAACCTAGTGCCGTTGGGGGATGTTATATCGTGGAGACTGAATTTTCCAACTGTGGGACCAAAGACTCCTTCCTTGCCCACCTTGGCATTAAAGTCGCCGAGCACGATTTTGATATCATGCTGTGGGCAGCGATCATAAGTCTGTTCAATTTTATCGTAGAAGGAGTCCTTCTCTGCGTCGTCCGTCTCCTCAGTCGGCGCATAGGCGCAGATAAATGTTATGTTGAAAAACCTCGCCTTGATGCGGATCGCAGCGAGACGCTCGTTCACAGGAGTGAACGCTAATACTTGGCGGCGATGTCTCTTTCCCACCACGAATCCTACACCACGCGCTTTGCCGCGTGTCTGGCCACTGTAGTATACGTCACAAGGACCGATGGTCGTCTTTCCTTGCCCCGTCCATCGCATTTCCTGCAGGGCGGTGATGTCGGCCTTTACGCCTACGAGGACATCAACCAGTCGGGCAGCGGTACCGTCCCTTGAAAGGGTCCGGACATTCCCGGTACATGCCCTAATATCCAAATCGTTATGCCTTATTCGTTTTGCCGGGTCGTCAACATTAAAGGGGGTTCTCATCCGAGGCTTTGCATTTTTTTTCATTGGAATTAAGTTTTTTACGTGGCGGGTCCCAAACCCAGCGCACAACCCGTTTCGGGGTTTTGGAGAATATTTACACATTTATATAGCGAGACGCTTGCTTCAAGACAGACGCCCGCTTGCAGCCGCACCTCATGGTGAACAGACGCTGCGCAAAAAAAACCTCGGTGAGCCCTTAAACCAAGTATGTCAGAGTGGCCCCACCGGGGCTCCCTCTCTTTCTGCCGCGAGCCTTGGTAGCTCCCGTTGCCCAGAGTGCACGAACGAGGACGCAAGAGTCGGGATTGAGCAAGGTCACTTAGCAACCACACTCCATTACACTCCATTACACTTTCGTTGTCTCCTTTATGAGAAAGCTTTCATCGCTCTGAAAGGAATGGATGGATTCGCTGTCCTCAGAGTCATCCGTAATGTTATTCAGCTCTAATCTTGAAAGCGCATCGGCTACAATATTCGATTTTCCGGGCTGATATACGAATTTTGGTGCGAATTCCTCAATGAAATCATGCCACTTTTTCATTTTGGAATTAGGGTTTTTAGTTGACAATGCATACGTTAATGGTTGGTGATCCGTATGGATTTCGAGGTTAGTTACTCCGTATAAATAATTCCGAAGATTCTTTAACGCCCACAAAATGGCGTACAATTCTTTTTCGTCGTAAAATCAGATGCGTCAGAGATTTGCTGCCTCAGCAGTAGAGCGTGCATGAGTTTCATTGAGATATACAACGTAGGGAATGTTAGAACAAGATTTTCTGGATTTGACATATCGCCAAAAAGATCTAGGATTTTGTTTGATATCCAACTCGAACTTACGAATATAATTTCGCTTTAGAACCATATCCATGCACTTTAATTTCCTTGAATAGTACCGATATTTATCTTTATGAGCAAAAGACTTTGAAAATTTGAATTTTTTGAAATATTTGTTTCTTAAATTTTTAAGTTTTGACAGCTCCCTGGTATGCCATGGAATTTTAAAACGACTTTTTTTCATAACAGGAATATGACTTTTACAGATTTAACTTATACTTTGCTTAAAAATTTCATAACTACTGGCAACTTCAACCATGGAAAATATTGAGTACCAATCTATTGAGTTAATTTCAAAATTGACCATGTCAACATCCATATTTTTAAACCGAAAATTAAGAGGAATATTATCAGTACATATTTGGTTAAAGTTATAAAATTCGACCTTTAGTATAAGTGGTATATGGTGTAAACCAGGATTAGACAAGGGGTCAAGGCATTCCAACAGGG